>JAQSVH010000004.1:17666917-17698842 GCA_029448705.1 Adansonia digitata
GGAGAAGAAAGAAGAGAAGAAAGAGGAAAAGAAAGAAGAAAAGAAGGAAGAAAAGAAGGAAGAGAAAAAATAAAATTTAAAAAAAAAAAACCCATCATCTCAACAAATCGTGCTTTCTTCTCCTTGTATGCTTTTCTTTTTGTAGAAATAAGCTTTTGAGAATTGCAGGTTTAGAGTTTTCTTTAAGCGCCTGTCTGCAATTCAAGAGCAATCAATGAGCAATGTGAAAGGGTTTTGGTTTAGAGTTAGCATCTTAGGAGAGTATTAGTTAGACTGTTAATTGTTAGATAAATAATGTAATTTTTTGCTTCTAAGCAAAAACTTGTCCTCTGCAAACTAGGTTTATGAGAGATCTACCGGTTTTGTCTTATTCACAACAACAAATTGAAGTTTAAGTTACCCGTTTGAGCGAGTTCCGGATAGTGATACTCCTCCCGATATGAATATATAGTACCTTCAGAACACAAATATGTTACATAAAAGGTTAGTGTGGGCTAACGAGTTTCCTTCCCCATTGGTTGAAGGGTCATTTCATTTCCCAGAGTCTAAAAACGGCGGCAGCACATTCTTCGCTTCTAGACCAAGGAAGTAAAATTCAGGATGAGTCAATTATATCATTCTCCTGTGCTAGCCCCTATCGTTAATTTTTATAAAAGCGAAAGCCTCGTTTCTATACCGCATTAAACCGTCTAACTGCGTAAGTGGCCCTTCAAAGATATCTTCATGTTAGGTTAATCAAGCATTTCCCCACCATTAATTTTCAACTTCTAGCTATTATGGAACTTATTATAAGAAAATGAATATAAGAGCAGTATGGTTCAGGCGGATTCATATGTCAACCTTTTCATGCATGCCATTCACTGATCTCATGATTCTCATCTAGAAAAGTAGGCAGCCTCACCCATTCTAATAATTACAGTAAGATTGGATATATAAGTTAAACATGAATTCAAAGAGATAAAAAGCACTAGATAAGTAGTTAATTTTCGTCTGCATTGTTACGCTTTCAAGTTGTCTACAAATTTAAAATTATGTCTCTATGCTTGGGTATTCATGTTTTTGTCACTAAAACACATAATAAACTGGCACTCTGCTTGCCATCTATGCCTGCCTGCAATGTTGCTCCGGTATAATGAGTTACAGTGAAATCAGTGAGTTATGAATACTCCAAAGGAAGCAGTATTCGGCTTTAATATGTTCCCAATCTGTACAGTAACCTATCACCGTCCGAAAGAAACAATGATATGCTCCTTTGCTGAAGGAAATGTTATCACACTGAAAATCCAAACTTACCTACATATTTTACAATGAACGCAGTATTATTATTATTACTGTTGTTGTCAATCTCAGGCCTCAGCAGAATGAAAAGGACTAAAAAAATGACCAGGTAACAGGAGACCAAGAATATAAAAGACTTTTCCTTGTTAAAGTTAGGAATATGAAACTTTGAGCTGGTTCTCTGTAAAAGCTTACCATGTCGCCCGGATGCCGACTACAAGGTGTCGTCGATCTTATTCTCTAAGTAGGCACTTGGGAGTACGCAGGATGATAGAGCAATGAACTTGGGGATGGCCAAATATCGTCATGCTTATAATCCAAGAAATGTTTAAGAAAATCAAAAAGCAGGAATTAACGTATTGTCCTTCCTCGTTGTAATACCTAAAGCTAAAAAGGAATAAAACCTTGTTCAAGTGAGACGTTCTACACCTCTAATGAGGGATAGTGATGAAATATGATTGCAATTTGAAGCCAATACCTTCCACCAGGAATTAATGGCATGCTCCATATAACCCTACAAAAAACAATTATTGTGACACTAGCAGGAAATGTCATTCTTTCTTCTGTAAGGTCATTTATGATTTTCATCATTGTATGTTGGGTTAAATCTGACACAAGCAATACGGAATTCAACAAGAATGTCACCAAGGACAGCAACCACGGTAGCCGAACACAGCAAAGGTTACATACAGATGGAATGAAAAACCAGACAGGCTACCTTTGAGCTGAATCACTCAGAATCTGAGATGGAATAAAAAGCAAAAATTCTTCGGATATGCATGGAATATTCGATACCTGGATGACACGAAAATAGAAGAGAAGAATTGTCATTTTCTTGCTCTCTTTCTCTAAGAAAATAATCCCTTCTTCCCTTTCAATCTCAGATAATTTCTGGGAAAATTAAGAGAACAAGGTGCATGAATATGAACAACAGGATAATTAGCACAATAGTAGGCGACTATATTTGACTCAGATAGAGCACTTGACAAGGGGGTGGAAAGATACTGGTAAAGCAGAAACAGTTAGATATATCTTCTTAAAATGCCAGTCTAGGAAGCCATAATTTGCAAAGAAATAACTGCGAAACTGTATAACTTTACTGCATTCGTGTTCATTGAATGAACTCAAACCTTGCAATTCATGAATCATAAGTCACATTCCTCAGAGGTCTCAAGATTAGTAAGCTGAACCTCTTTAACTCTTCAGAGACATCAAAATCATGGTCACTGCTACTTTCCCACAAAAGTCAACCTCCACTATGATACTGCCATTATCATCTTCATTTAAGCACTCCAAGCTCACCTTTAATGGCAATAGCATCACCAACCAGCAAACTCACTATCCTTTGACTCTTGGAAAGACTAGTTTTAGGCGAAAGAAATTACAATGTTCTCCTGTTAGTACAATATTAAGAAACTTCAACTCCTATGCTTTCCAGAACTAACAAAAACAGAGTATCTGATACTTAATCCTCCAAGTCAATACCTAAGCTAGCACAAGTGCACAAACTTTAAACGTAAAAGGATTCTGTTTACCATTAACTTTTAATATGCGTAATCCCTGGATTAAAAAGGTGCCCAAGAGAAGGAGAGGTTACTAGTTTCAACTTAGAAAAATAGAAGTAAAGAACAATAAGATAAAGGGGGAAAAAGAATGCATTGTTAGATCGCACCCCGAAGCCGACTGAGCAGAAGGGAAATCTATCTCATTAATTAACAAGGCAAAAGATGAATTAATTTGACTTTCTATTAAGTTTCATAGTTTTGACCAAATTGAATAACCAAAAAAGAAAAGGTAAGGGAAAGAAGAAAGTGCATACTTTGTCCTTTCTACTCCCTTGACATCTACTAAAGGCATCAGGTACATGGTGGCGCTGACATGGATGAACTAATGAGTATACTGGCAATTAAGTTACAATAAACAATCTTTATATTGTACAATCTACTGCTTAGCATCTTCTATATCTCTTTATCTTTGAAAGTAGATGAACATATTGCCCCTTCTCCACCATGTTTCTTATTACTTCACGAGCTTCAGAAAGCCGTCCAGCATTCCGCAAATGACTCACTAGGGTACTGTACACAACAAAATTTGGGTTACATCCTCTAGCCTCCATTTCCTTAAGTGTGGAGCATGCCTCCTCAAACTTTCCTGCCATACAATAACCACGAATCATCGAATTGTATGTAAATACATTCGGAAGTTGTCCCTTGGCAATCATCTCATCAAACATTTCCTGAGCTTTGTCTAGCTCACCGGCCACAATGAATCCCGTAATGATCACAGTGTAGCAAACAACATCAGGCATGCATCCATTCTTTATCATTTCATCAAAAAAGTACTTGCAAGCGTCCAAGTTTCCAGCTCGACTCAGGCCATCTATCAACGTTGTGAAATGAAGAACACCTGGGTTTAATCCCACCTCTTTCATGTGATTCAATAGATTAAGTGCTGCAAGTGGTTTATTCCCTTTGCCAAGAACATGCAGAAGAATGTTGTACGTATGAAAATCAGGGGAAAATCCACATCTACCCATTTCATCAAGTAATCTGTGAAATTGATCTAACTTCCCCAATCTGTATTTTGCGTACATAAGAATATTATAAGTTAAAATATCGGGGAAAAACCCCTCAGCTAACATATGCTGGTACACCCACTCAATTAGCTTGTACTGGTTCACGGCAAGAAGCATATGCAGAATGGCATTATATGAATGCTTAAATGGCCGATAATTGAATGTCTTTGACTTGATGAACCTCTCCACAACTTTACTAGCTAAGCCTATCTCTCCGCACGTGCATATTAAAATGTTAAATGTCCTTGCTGTTGTAGGGATGCCATTCTCTATCATCTCATCCACTAGTCTCCACATTGCCTTGTATTCCTCACACTCCGCAAATATCTTCATTATCAAATGATACGAGTTTGCAGTGTGCCTATAAGTTTCTTGCTGACCAGACCACACGAAAAACTTGTATCCTAGTTTTGCACACCGTGTCTTATTTGCATAATTTATGTTCTTCAAAATTCCCATAAGAACTTCTCTCACAAGAAACCCAGAGACCCTCATCTGCATTTCACTAAGAGCAGCTTTTGCATCAAATCCTGGTCCATCTTGTTCTAAAACCTCAAGAATTCTCCTAGCGTCATCCCTTCCACTCTCGAAAAATCCTTTTCTCGTTGTAAAACGGGCCTCGGAGCCGCTTCCATACCCGCCAAAATTATCAGGATTTTCATCAAAAACAGAGTCAAAACTGGAACCCTTCCACATTCTCTTCAAGGGTTCCTCCGAATAATAAAACTCACTATCAATTTTATCGCTATCAAAACTACTACTACATAATTTTCTCGAAAAAATGAGAATATAACAAGATTTAGAAATATTCCTTGGACCAAATCGAGCTAAAGAGTTCATTTTTACTACCAATTAAGCATCGGGGCATCCCCATTATCTTTGAACCTTTACAATATCCAACAAGTCCAGGAAACCATCAAGAAGATTGGGATATCCAAATACGGAAACCACGGGAAACGCTGTGCTCCCAAGTTGAAAAATACCCATTAAGCTGAAAATACCCTGTAGCTTGACAACGGTTTATTGGGATAGGAAATATTCATTGAATAACTGAACTTTCGTTATGAACACTAGGAATCGGGTCGACAACGAACCGCGAATGGAAGGGGGCTTACCTGGGATTAAGCTGGTTGATGGAGGGACTGTAACTTATTTTTATCAGAGCTTGTTATAATCTCGTCCCGGAGCTTCGCAGCCTTTGCTGGTGAAAAGAGGAGAGAAGTGACGAGCAACAAGAAAATACGAAATACGAGGGATTAAGCAAAGAGGAGTGCAATCTCAATCAGGGTTTTCGACGAAACGACGCGTTTGTAGGGCTGCCGCTTTTGCTAAGGAAGCAAACATTTCCGTGAGCCGAGATATAGTAATTATTATATTTTTACATTTTTATATATCTTATTATATTATAATTATGTTTAAAATTTTTATATTTATGTTAATTTTGATATATTTATGATTTATTTTATATAAATTTTAATAATATATTTGTATCGTATGATTTTTTTATTTTATATTTATATAATCGTATTAAATATTATTAAAGAGTAACTTTTTATGACAGTGAACTTACTTCGGTATGAGTTGGTTTTGAATAAGTATTTTCAAATTTTTGGCTATGATCCGGTTTTTAAAATATATTGTTTAATTTTAAAATAATAAAGAATTTTTATAATAATAAAAATTAAAAATGGCCAAAGAGTATTAATTCCCAAATACACTTTTAAAAGTGTTAATCGAACTTAATCCAATCATATATAATTTCATTCATGAATATCTTTAAAATTTGAAAGTTCCCTAAATTTAAATGATGATAATTGCATTAATTTGTTTTTTTCCTCAAAAAATAAAATCAAATCCTTCTCTAAAATAAAATATATATTTATTTGTTATTAATTTGAGAGGAAGAATAATGGTGATACTTATTATGTTTTATATCGGTATTCCATTTACTTGTGGAGCGGAAAAAAATTATACAAATAAATCTATAATTTCGTCAGCCCATTAAATTGTTTTTTTTTTAAATAGAAATATTAAGGTTAAAATATTAGTAACTTACTGAGTGTTTAATCAATAAACGCGAAAGAAGCTATAGAGGTATAAAAATTGAGGCTAAATACACATATAACTGATAATGGTTGGTTGGTATTGATATTTAGTTTTCATATTACCCACCGTTTGTTTTCGCCAGGAACATTACCTATAACACATCATTTGTTGAAACCAATTTATAGTATTTGTTTAAAATATGATATAATATAAAATATAAAATATATTTTAGGCCTCTTATTTAAGAAATGGAACCCACGGCAAAAACTAGACCGACTGTATCAATACATGAAAAGAAAAAATAATTAAGATATAATATAATATAAAACATAATACAAATAGAATATAAAAAAATATGGTAAATATCAAAATTTAAATAATTTATATGATTGGAAAAAGAAAGGAAGTCTCCAAAGTTCAAACCATACGTACTGCTCAAAGCCCAAAATTAGCCCAATTTTATATCGGATTGGCGACAAAATTTGATCGCAAAACTACATTTCATTTTGGTTTTTAAGCCTGGAGGTTCTACATAGCCACTGGTAAACCCAACTTTATTAATCAGGAATTCAGAATTCACTGAATAACATATATATATATATATATATATATTCCACACTGTCAACGGTCTAAAAAGTCCACACATGAAAAAAGAGGCTGTAGGCCCATAGCTACACACATTCAACAACGGTAGTAGTGCTTTACATGATTCATTTTGGTTTAAGGGAAATCCTCTCCAATGTAATAGCCTTGTAATCTTAACGAATCAATTGCCCGGCTCTTGAAGACTTCGATCGCCTGCAGAACTTGATAAACCAGCATTGCCTGATACGGTGGGGGAGAAAATAAAATCAACATTTGAGCAAAAAAAGAAGTCATATCCTGGGAAAATACTCACAAAAAAGAAGTGTAGTGTTGCATATATAGATATTTACGATATGATGAACCATGTGGCTGTTGACTTCCCTGCGACTCCTCACCTTTACCAAACCATGAGCCAACTGCACTTTTAAGCTTATCCACCACGCCCTTAGTGGGACTATTCACGGAGCCTGAATCTGCCCTTTCGTTTCTCGCGTCCCCCGCGCCCAACCGCCTTGTCACCTCCTCTGACTCTATCAGCTTCCCCTCCCTTGCCCTTGTTTCCTTCTCTGGATCCTCCTTTCGCTTTTGCAAAGCATCCGAAATGACTTCCGATAGTGCCCTATCGTCCTCACTAGGCCTCAATTTTTCCGCTATATAGCATTTCATTGACACTCCTTTATCCTGCTCTTGAAACTCGGTTTCCACTTCGACCGCTGTACCAGTGCCGGGGCCATCTAGTTTTGACATAACAGTACTTCCTGCTCCTGCAACTCTCTCGTAAACTGGAGTTAGTTTTTCTGTTACAGTCGCAGCTATTTTCTTCCCATAATCTATTGCTGATGCTTTCTTAGTTGCGTCTTGACCTTCACGTGATTCATTCGCGGTAGTCTGATCTTTTTCTCCATATCCGAGCTTTGAAGCTACAATGTTCTTGGCTGAAACTGCTTTATCTGCAATAGCGGAGGTGGCGGATGAAATTTTCTCAGCGTAACTGCTCTGGTTTAACGGTTTGTCAGCGTCGATATTATGTGGACGCTCTTGAGGTTCCGTATCCATGGTTCCTGATATAATTGCGGGGTTTTCCAGTGTGTCACTGGGTAATGGGGGATTTGGTTCGGGAGAGAATTGACCATGGCTTCCCGTGGGAAAAGGTAATTCTGATGCCCTAGGATGAGTTGAAGGAGGTAAGTTTCGCTCTCTTCCTCCGTCTTTTTCATCATAAATATTCATTTTATCCAAGGAACGAAGAATTGGGGTTATCCCTGTTGCTTCTCCACCTGTTACAATGTCAGCATAAATAGATTGTTCAGTGCGGGTGGTCAACAAAATTTGACAATCATCTTTAATGTTAGCATTTTAATTAAGACAACTGCTACATAAATTTTAAATGATTTAACCTTTTCCAGTTGGATCTGCGACTTTGGTTTGGTAATTTGTAGTAGTATAAGCATGGGGAGTGTCCTTCGGAGCAGCAGGGTCTTCCTCTAACCCTTTTGGTCTTTGCAGATTAACTTTTGGTTGCCCTGGATATTCCTCTTTCCGATAAACAAAGGTTTTGTTAGGATTGGCATCGTTGCTCTGACAACTTTGCACTGGCAGTGGTGTGTTTTGCGGCGCAAGAGGTTCTTCAACAATAACAGTATCCTTTTCAAAGTTGACCCTCGGTTGTTCTGTCACTAGCGCCTCCAGACCATTAACAGAGTTGCTTGATGGATCATTGTCTTTTGTCTTGTAGTTTCCAAGATAAAATGTTTCAGAACTTTCTTTTGATGCTGGAGGATCCTGGAGCATGGGGTTTGACCTCTCGTATGTAATTCCAGGACGGCTCAAGTCTTCTGGTTGTCCTGAGACAACACTTTTGGGGGCGCCAGACTCGTATGCTTTCAAGAATGACAGAAAATTTTCCACAAGTTAAATGAAGCAAGAAAAAAAGAGAGAAGAAAGAAAAGAAACAGGGAAGGGTGATAAAGGCGCTGCTAGGCAAGTAGGCATTGCAACATACTTGGCGCCCCGTGAACTACAGGATCTTCCACGAAGTCTTCTTCATCCTCGTCTTCCTCGTCCAGGTCATGATCATCAGGGATGTGACCCTCCTGGTACTCATGGCCATGATCGTGGTTGTGACCATGCCCATGTTTTTTAATCGTGTCCTTTATCTGCTTTGCCTTTGCCTTAACTTTTTTCAAAACTGAATTTTTCTCATGGTCCCCTTCTCCTTGAGGAAAAAAAAAAAGATCGAAAAGGTTACAATGCATTTGCATTTACATAGAAACAGAGTAATTTACACTCATTGACCTAAACAAAGATACAAGACAAATTTTTCTCACCATGCTGGTGCCTGACATTGATGTTGGGGTCGTACTCCTGATTATAGCCACGATGATAGGCCGTTTGAGTATCCATTTTCATAACCAAAAAGAACAGTGATTGCAGGGAAAGTAAACTGCTTGGTCGTCGTTTACCTTTAAACAAACGAATGACACAAAACAAAGGAGAAATCTCGGAATTTTATAGAGAGAACCAGAATGCATGGTTTCGCCACCTTTGCATGGCGGTGGCGCTGTGACATTGACACACGTAGAACATCACCCACAAGACTCCATTTCCTGCCACGTAACGCACGTTTCCTTGTGCACGTGGCATCAATGCCGGTTTGTGCCATGGGATAGTTATCTTTTCAGGAATCAGAAGCACGAAAACTAAAACGACGAACTGCTTGGTTTGGGGGCCGGGCTTTTAGAAGTTAGAACTCTGATAACTGCTCTGCTTCTTTATTCGGAGAAGGTCCCGTACGGAGTAAGTGTCTGGTGTCGTAGGGAACACGCGTGCCCAGGCAGGTATCCAATAGCAGACATCAATCGTTATCGCTGTAAGACTCGACCTGCTGCGTGTTGCTATTAGATACGGCGATTCTGTGCCCCTACTCTTCCAGTACAATATATGTTACCACGTAGACGTGTCATATATAATTATTTAGCTTTAAATTTATATTAATTTTTTATTTTATAATTAAATTTAAATAATTTATTAAATAAATATAATTTGAATATGTTTAATTTGGGTCCAAAATCTTGTCCAAGCTTACATAATTCAAAAGGTTAAATACATATTTAACTTTTATATTTTTACTTGATTTTTAGTTTTAGACTTAAAATTTTTTTATTAATTTTGGTATATAAAGTTTTATTTTATTAAATATATTGATATTTAATATTATTATCATTAGTCGACTATTGACGTGACAGTCAATCAATAAATAAAATATCAACATGTAATAAAAATACTATGTCATCATTTATCACGTTTATATAAAAATTTCATTATTTTTTTATTTTTTAAATCTTTAATGATGACATACAATTTTATCATGTATTAATGTGTCATTCATTGTTAATTAACACATTAATAGTTGATTAATTATAATAGTATTAGGGTTTTAACATATTTAATAAAATTAAATTTTAAATATCAATTTGATTAAAAAAAATTTAAATACTAAATTAAAAATCATGATAAATTATATATATCTATTTAATCCTAATTCAAACTAGGCAGGTGATAAAAGCGGCTGAATCTTGGCTTTGCATGTGGACTCATTCTTGTATGTTTGCCGGAATGGGACTGGGTTGTGATCTATGAAAATTCATTTTTTAGAGCCGAAAGGAAAAAGGGTAAAAAAATCCGACAGACACTTCAAGTCTTCAATTGCTTTATATAAGAATTATTAAATGTTTGGCCTTTTAAAGATATTAATTGATTAATTAATATAGTATTACACTAATACTTGTTATTATAAAATTGGGTATCTAATAATCTTTAAAATTGCACAATCAACATTTTAACTGGCAAGTAATTGAATGTCAACTATATATGTAAAAAGTAAGCAACATTTGCATGATTTTATTGTAATAATTTCATGAGTATGCAAGACATGATATTAGATGATTAATTCGAAAATAAATTCCATTAAAAGGAAAAAAAAAAAAAGGAGTTTTCTTAAACTATGTTTTGTTCCACTGAAAAGCATAACATATTTGCAAAATAGTTTTTATATTTTTGGGTGTTTACTTTGTAGTAAGAGATTTGGTAAACTAAAACTCTTTTTAAGATAAAAAAAAAAATCATTTTTTATAAAATATATATATTTTTTCGTTTAATAAAAACCATTTTACAAAATTTGTAGGAAAAAAATTGATCACTTCTCATAGAAGCTTAAAGAATGCAACAAATATACATATATATATATATAAATATATGAGAGAGAGAGAGAAAGAGAGAGAACTCCTATGGTGCAATGCCATTCATTAAGTTGAGTTTGGGAAGGCGGTCTCCGAGGCTGAGTTTAGTGCTTTGAAATCGGGCTAGCTAGGGGCTTAGATCCTCTTTTAACGAAAGCAGTCAATCTTTATAGAAATCGATAATTTTTTTTATATCAATACATATTCTTTATAAGAAAAGAATTAACAATATAAAAATATTTTTTTACACAATCACCAAAAATCAAAAATTTTAAAAGTTTTTTTTTAATAAATCAATTTACTCAAAGCAAATAATGCCTCGAAAAACTTAGCACACCGTTAAATGATATTTAATAATTTCATATTTTTTTTATTTAGATATCTTCGTTTGTTTTACAATTTAAAACTAATCTTATTTTAGATTTGTGGCTAACTTTACCAAGAGTTTGCTTACGCAAATGTCTCGTTTATTATACGATTTTTTTTTAATTATATACCTAAATAAAATTTTGATATAAATAAGTATTTGAACCATAATTTCATTAATTAGTGCTGTCAAAATGAATACTGACATGATATTTTTGCTACAAGTTACAATCTCATCAAACCTTAAACAAAAGTACCTATGTATTCGATAAAATTATAATACAAGTACTTATTAGGGCTAAAATTTTTTTATGTATTTAATTGAAAAAAATGGGATAGTACGGCGGGGTCATTTATGTAATAATCCTTTTTTTACTTATTTGTTTAGAGCCTTTGATGAATTAAGTGTTTGATGAGCAATTCATATTTCGGTTTCTATTTGTTTACGTTGTTTATTAAGTTTAAATAAACAATTATGAGCAAGATTTTGAAATTCGTTTATTTAACGAACTGAACACAAATGTAGTATATTTAATTAATTTATGTTCACAAAGAAACTCATTTATAGATTATTTAAAGAGCTCTTAGTAAATCTTTAAAGCTTCTTTAAAATTCGTTTGTTTTATGATTGTAATATAATTAATAATTTTATTATTATTTGTACTTTATTTATGATATAATTAATCATATTTATTCACATTTATTTATTTTTGTTTGTTTAAATTTGTTTAGATTTATTTATTTATTATTCATGAATAAATTTTTAGTTGTTCGTGAATATGTTTAATTATATGTTTATGAAAATGTTCATTTAGTGTTTGCGAATAATTTCATTTAAATTAAACGAACAAACACGAATATAATTTTAAACTTAAAAAGTTTAAGCACAATTATAGAAATCTTAATAAATATGAATTAAAACTAAAAAAATAAATAAACAAATACAATTAAAAAATTTATTTATTCAAGCTTGATTTATTTATTGTGTTAATATTTCTGATTAAAATTACGCAATTGAAAAATCGTCAAGATCCAATGCAGTTTAAGAATGGTTCAAATTAAATTAAAAAGAAAAGTAAAAGATGTCCGTGCAAACATGTGATGTAAAACAAATATACTCTTCAAAACCTGGACCCAAGTTCGGCCCAACTGCAGTTTATAGGCCTAGGCCCTGACCAGTGACACAGATATTTGCTTAATCGGGGGAAAAAAACGAAAGGAGAAATTGAAGGAAAATAAGGAAGTAACGGTTCGCGCCATCCCTGCAAGTGGAGCGGCGAGCGAACATTCCCGTTAGAATAAAATCAACATTTTTAAGCGGCAATTTAAATTTCATCTCTCACTTCACCTGAAAACAAACTCGTACAAAACTACCAGCGATGCGAACTCGATTTCTCAACATCGATTACTTCAGCAACTCCCAATCTCCAACCGAAACCCTAAGCTTCCTCAACCTACCACCTCCTCACTTGCCTTCTCCTCATCTTTCTAACTTCAACGACGATCTTCTCCACTTTGATCCGTTCCTCGACCTCCCTCTCCAGACCGGGAGATTGCCAATCGACGCCGCTCTCTCCAAGTTCTTGTCCGAAGCAATTCCTCAGTTCATCGATGTCAATATCAGAGATTTCGAGGATGCTCGGTCTCCAAGTGGGAATGTCGGCGCCAGGTTCTCTAAGGTAAAGCGATGACTTCGATTCTCTTTAGTTCTGGATGCGATTTTAAATTTTATTACTCGATTTCAAATGAAAATTTGTTGGTTATTATGTAAAGTAAGAAAATCACGACGAATTGCAGACGAAAATAGTCCACAATTATTTCAGTTTTGAATTCAAATGAAGAGACTCCACTTTCTGCGTCATTTATTTCCTGAGAGCTCTCTCTCCGTTGATCGATGACTTGTCGATGCTTAAAAGTTCTTCAATAATGGAAATTACTGAGATCTATATTTAAAAGAAAAACAATCTAATTTTCAGTCATGCATAATGTTTATTGACCTATTTTGATGCCTGATTCTGCACTCCCTGCATTTTGTAAAGCAAGCCGTGTAGTTAATTTATTCCTTAACATTTTAGGCAATAATTAAAAACTAATTATTAGAGAGTTGAGGTTCTTTTTAAAGATTAGAAATGGAAACTTAACAATATACATTTTGCTGTTGACAAAAATTAAGATAGTTGAGGTTCCATACAACTGGATGCTTTTATCCCACTGAAACTTTTCTTTAGGAAAAATCCTTATAGTCCAGCAGCTTTGCCTATGATGATCTTGGTCTTGTTAGCTCTAGATGATTTTATTGATGCGCAGGAAGAACCTATGGTTTGTAATGAGGAGAAGGAAGCAGGAAGTCGGAGAACTTTTGGATCTGAAATTCTGGAGGTTAGATTTCCAAAGGCATTAAGTAACTTTCTCAAATGATGTTGACCTTGTTTCATTTCATTTCATTCTCTTTAGGATCTTCCATAAAGCTTAATTCATGCCACTGCAGAAGGGTAATGTAACCTGTGCAGATGACGAGGATGTTTGGATGTTTGATGCGCTACTATTTGAAACACCAGAGCTGGATGCTTTCTTGGTATAATTAAATGTCCATTATCTATCTAAAAAGTTGATCTAGTACAGCACCTATTTGAAAATATTGAACTTATATACTTTGCAGGATACTGCTCACTTTTCAGAGAAAAAGACTGAGACATTCTCTGGAATTCCAGAGATAGAGTGTAATAAGGTAAATATTAATTTATGTATGTATGTATATATATATATATATATATTTTATCATATATTCCAATTGGACTTTCCAGTCTTCCATCAATTTCCATAGCCTCAGATTTATTTCCCCGTGGGAGCCAAATAGCAGATTACTAATCTTTGGCTGAAATATACTAAATATTAAAGTTTATTTCTTTTTAGTTTGCCTAAAGTAAATTTCAGTTCTAATATTAGTGATCAAGTTTAATCGTTACCTCATTGTTTTAGAGAGGTTTTAGATATTTACCTTAACATGCAAAAGCTCCAGCAGGTTTGTCTTAATTTGCTCGGTATGCTGATGAGTCTGCAGTTTCTGCACATGTCCTATAACGTTCTTATTTTTCCACTTGTTTCCTACATGCAGCTTTAGTCATATCTGGCTCTTGTATTACTTGTTTGAGAATTGGAATGCAAGTGCTGTATTTATTTTCATCAAAGAAAGAAAAGTAAAGCACTGCTTTTTAGTACCTAGAAAGATTCTTCATCATATTCAGTTGATTATGTTAAAGAAAAAAGGAAAGCCAGCTGATGCAAAAATCTTCCATGTTTAAAGGAGAAATCTTAATGTCATTGCTTTATGGAGCTTTAATGATCCTTAAAATTCTTAGAATAATTTGGTGTCTCTTTTGAATTGAATCTTTCTTCAGGATGAGACAGGCCCTATACTGCAGTATTCTAACAAGATTCAAGAAACGGTTTATTCAGTTGAAGATGTTATTTCAGAGTACAGCATGGAGGAAAATAATTATATGCTGGAAGAGGATAGTTCTTTTGGGGATCAAGTGCTCTTACAGTATAGCACCTTTCCTTTCATGGAGGTGGATGAAATAAGTCTGGGTACTATGGCAAGTCTTTCTATTGATGATGTACTTCCTTCTGTTTTTGAATCTATTGAATCCCAGTTGTGGACTCTAGAAAATAATGCGCTTACTGACAGCAAGGAGCTCTTGGGCTCCATTGGGTATGATACCTTAAAGTTTCTTTCTGATTGCAGTTTAGCAAAACAAATTCCTGAACCTGAACTGGCATTCCCAGAGATGTTCCTGGATGTGAACCTTATATGCATGTTGGAAACTCCTCAAGTTGAGGGGCACTCTGAATTTTATATGGCTAAACAGCATGCTGATTTCTTTTTGCCCAAAAACCTGGTTATTTTCGAGGAATTCCAGATTATTGATGTGGACTCATCTCAAATTTTTGAAGTGTTTCTGAACAGACAGATGACCCATGAACCAGAGGCATGTAACCATATGTTCAGGGAAGACAGGAATTTAAAGAGCTTCAATGAATTGGTTGTTAGTCGTGAACTTGCCTTGGTAGATGAAACATTCAGATCTTTGCCTATACCTGTTCTTTCTGATTATGGAAGGATGAGGTTAACATCCACAGTTGTTGAGGATTTGCTGTCTAAGTTGAAACCATTGCCCCTCTCTGCATCTGACGGTATCTACTTGGACTGGTATATTTTGGAAGAGGATAAATGCAACAATAAAGTTTATTCTTTGTGTGAGAATATGGTAGAGGAGATAGATGCCTGCTACATTGATTTTGATCAGGAAAATTTTGAGGATGGAAAGTTAGTATCTGACTTCATTTTCTCAGATGATGCTTCAATCAGATCAGCTACCGAACAATATGAGGAAGTGCTGAATGTCAGGTCTCATTGCATTCTTATGATTAATGGTGATCTTATGGCTGTTGCATCTGGTAATTTACATGACAATGGATGTCCAAACCCAGGAAATTCAGAACAATTAGCAGAAAAAGATGCCAAGAGGTCTTCACTGCTATTCAAGTCCATGTCACAATTCAATGATCTTGATTTTTTCTTGAATCCCCACAAAGGCAGTGCTGGAGAAAATGCTGGACCTGCAACCGTTTCATTCAACCCAAAGGCTAAATTATCCAATGTTTCATCTCGGCAATCAGTTGAAGCATGTGAATCCACTGGTCTACAGTTGCAGCAGTCGGATATCATGGTTTACAATATAAAATTGTCAGATGATATTGTGGCACTGACTGAAAATTTTGAAAAGAGCTATCTAGCTATCTTGCAGAATGAAACAGAGCTAATTTCATTTTTACGAGAAGATAAGTTTGAATTGCTTAGCCTTCCAAAGCAAAAGTTAATGGACTGTATTAAGAAAAAAATGGGACGAAGAATGACTTCTCATAATGATGAAGACGTTATGGCATTTGTCACATTGTGTGCAATTAAGCAAATGGCTTGGTACATGTGTTTCTATGGCATCCGTGCAGCTCACTTATATGTAGACAAGCTATGTCGAAGCCTTGGCTGCATAAAGTCAAGATTAAGTTTCCTCCATTCGTTGATTGAGGATGCATGTGGCAAGGTTCACAAGGAAATAACCAGATCACATCCCTCACTCTGTGTTATACAGGGAATTTTACAGTCAAAGACCACACCAAGTAATTCAAAAGTGTTGATTTTGGCAGAGAAAGTCTTCTGGTGCTCCTTGAAGAGTTTGTTGATGTCAATGGGAATATCCTGGAATGAGTTATCAAGTTTCTGCACAAGTGCAAATTCATCAGATGCCTATAAGATGGATTCTGAGCTGATTTCAGATTGTTGGTTGGTATCTCAGGAGTAAGATCCAAACCTACAATTTCTAAGATATCGTGGTATATTATCTGCAAAATGCTTATCTGTAAGTCAGTTGTTTGAAGGTAAACTGAATAAAATTGTTATCTCAAGATCTAGGAAATGAAACAAACATTTCAATTTCGACATTTGTGTGAATCATGGTTTGACTTGAGGAAGCAAGATTTACACTGTTATTGAGTCCGGAGAAATTATACGTGTTTATAACCTCTTAGGCCTATTAGTTCTTCATTAATGTAGATTTCTGTTCATGAATTATACGGTATGCATCTAAGTTAACCACCCTTAAAGGATAGGTGACTTGAACAGGCGACATGACTATGTATTCTGAAAATGCACAGACATTCCTAGACAAATTGTTGTTTCACATCTAGAAACTAATACAAGATGCTCAATGCATTTCTGTGAATTTGTGAGATGTCTTAGAATTCAACAAATTTTAGCATGATAGATGTTAAACCATGTAGGTTAATTGCATATTTCTCATAACAAAGGCACATGGGATATTTTCTAAATATTTATCCAACTTTTAGCCTCCCTAGAATAATTACTTGTTAGAGTTCATGTATTCTTACATTTTAGAAGTTCTAACCAAAAGATTAAGAATGCAACACATTGCACATTATGGAAAACTAAAGATAAAAGTCTGACGTGGGTGGGCCCATCTTCTGATACTTTAGTGTGCTTGTTGTGCGGAGTTATGAAGCTGCATGTGATATTCTCTTTCTTTCTCCTTAAGGCATGTTTCTGCATCTTTTCCATTCAACAAGTTCAACCTTATCGTGGAATATGGAGGCTTTTGTGGCTCATCTAGAGTATCTTCATTTTCCCCAAAGTCCGTTGGCTTGACTCATCTTCACTTTTTGAAGATTGAACTGGATGACGCTAGTGCTTCCAAAGCACTTTGCGAAGGCGTCGATATGCCCCAGACTACAACGAAGTTAATGGTAAGTCTCTCGTTTACTACTTGAGTTCACGGAAAATTAATCTATTCATTGATGGTATCTTTACTTTATGATTTGTAAGCAATTAACTTAAATTGCTACTATTCTTGCAATTTTTGAATTGGGGAAAGGGAGAACTTCTTTTGAGTAGAGATCATGTACCAACTGCTGAGCCAAATGCTCGGGTGTACCCTTCTTGTAATTTTAGTTTTATCAAAGACTCACATTTGTGTAACGAAAATTGATGAAAAATTATAGAACAAAAAGACAAATGTTTAATTTTAATAACACTGTTAAGAGTGTTTTGTTAGGTATTAGGTCAAGGAATGAAGGCATTATCAGTTCAAAAGATATCGTCAATTCATATCAACCAATGAAAACATCAATGCAGCACCATAGTTGAAATATGTGATTGGAGTGTAAAGAAGGAACAAAATACTGCATGTAACAATAGAGTGCCCCCTTCAAATATTGAGTGTGAATTTAAGGATGTCGCTTGTGTATGTGAGGCTGAGAAAATTTCTGTAGGACGAGTTGGGGTTGTGTAGCTGATTTACAATATAGGTCCTTAAATTGCAATAAACTGATGTTTGATCGTTGAAGTTGATATCCTTTTCAATCCTTAAAAATGAAAACAATTACAAATTCTTTATACACATCAAATAACTCCACAATTTGATTGCTATAAAGCATAGGTTCTAAACTTTCGAGCAAAAATATTCCTTATGGAATTAGCCACCTCTCTCTTTTGTTGTGAACTATTCATATAATTGTTTATTGGCCAGTAATCATAGCGGTAATCACAGACATACTGATGATACTACAAATGTTTTAGGAACAAGAGCTTCATTCAATTCTGGCCCTCGATGATAATATGAATTACGAGAAGTTGGAAGACCTACTGAACTTTGTACCAATTGAAGACGAGTATAATAAGGGATCTGCTGAAAGTAGGAATCAAGAAGAAGCCCACTGTATGCCTCTGCCACTTGCACTGGAAACCAATCTAAATCAGCTGAGAGTGAAAGACATAATAATTATTGTGAACATGCAAAATTTTGAGAAGGAAATGATCGTATCCAGAAGATGTACATATCAAAAAATTCTTGCAGTGGAGAAAGAAGGAGCTCAAGTAGTGGAACGTGACTCAAATCTGCCTGTAGATGTCATAATTAGTTCTGCAATTTGCCTGGTATGGTATGATAGCAGAAACATTGGAAGAAAAGCTGCCACTTTTGATGAAGCATCTTCGTGCTTACCAATATGCATTGCGTATATTGCAACTAATATTTTGACATTGCTGAGTTTTACTTTCAGTGGGTGTTTCCTGGTAATTTTCGCTACTTACATTAGTTTTACGCTTTGGCTTTCCTATCTTAACTACTCAGTAAAAGATATTTAAGTTTCAAGAAGAAAAATGTCAGGTTTTATTTCTGGGAACTTTGGCATGCTTAGAACCAGAAAAACCTAGGTTTATGCTTGGTAGTACCTTTCTGTTGATTTCATCAACACGGTTGAGTAGGTTTATCGTACCTCTAGTGATTATTTTTTTTTTTAAATTTGCTTGTATTCATTTCTTGTCTTGTCCGTATATGAGAGATTTTAAAAGTAATGATGAGTGATGACCTAAAGAAATGACTTTAAAAGTAAAATCAATCTGGATTTAAAGTAAATTGATGCTGCGTATTTGCATAGCCATCTTTTGCCAGCTTGGTCAGAATCAGCCGATTAGGAGTAGTTATAAGTGATCTTCTTGCTTGTTCACTTCAAGTATGGACTTTCTTATAGCCTAGGTTGGAAATTAAAATAAACCCTAGGGGAGACAACTTTGTTCATTGTGCTGTGCAGGATGAGAATGGTGCTCTAGAAAGGGTTGAGATTCTGAACTATTTTCAGTAAAACATTAAAACAATTGTTGTGATTTGAAATTCTGAATTACTATAAATTGTATGTACTTTTTGTTCCAGGTCTTTGAGGGAGACGTTGGCTTCCTTTCTACTGTAATGGAATTGTCTGCTGGATTTTATGCAGCAGCATCAAGTTTGGGAATTGACTTCCAGCTATTCTGTTCTTATTCATCTGAATCAACTGATGAAATTATATTGAACTGCATTGACTATGCTGCTAAATTGACCAGGGGCCTATATCCTAAGATGCCTGATTCAGAAACTCTTGCAGAATCATTCCTCACTAAATTTCCTTCAATCAATCCTTTGACAGCACATGCAATACTCTCCTCGGGAGGAATGCTCATTGAGTTCCTTGACTGGTCACATGAACGCAGGATTCATGCAGTCCAAAACTACTGTGTACCAGATGAGAGTGTTGCACTTTTCAGTGCTTTGTGCAAGTATGGTGAGCGGGAGGACTCAAAATCTATAATGACAGACTGCTCTTCTGTATCTTCTGGTCCTAACTCTGACAAGTGTTATTCTAACGTTGGTTCTGAAGGAAAACAAGGCAAACACATAAACAGCCCTCATAAAATCAGCATAACTATGGATGAATGGATGCATTTTGAGCCTTTGAACCATTGCAAAATTGACTTCCTGCAGTCTTCTGGACTGTTGAAGCCATATGCTTCTTGGATGTCTACAGGTTCTGAGATGTTTCAGGATTACAAAAAGTACAGTTCATCTTTAAACGATATATTTGATCAAAAGCAGGAATATGATTTTCCCCCTCAAGCTCCTGAGCATTATGATTCTCAAATCTCTGAAGGTAATAAAATGTTAAATGAGGCAAAAAAGCCCAAACTCAATGCATCCTGGAAAGATAATATTTGGGGTCACAATCTGGGAGAAAATACGGCTATGCTGAGTAGTTTGGACTGGCAAAACATCAATAACTTTGAGAATCGGCATAACGACCTTGTAGGTGAAGTTATTGACCTCACTGACAGTCCAATGCCAGGTGAGGGTTTCTCTTCCTTTGGTAACTCTATTCCTTTCTCCTCTTTGGTGTCAGAGATTGAAAAGGATTCTACCAGGTCTAAAATTGCTAGAAGATTGTCATTTGGTAAAGGCAGTAACAGTGTTTTCCCATATATTTCTGAGATGAACACTGGTTTAGATACGTTGAGTTCTGTAACATGTACGATACAGAGTTTCCTAGGAACTAATGACAATCCAGATACAGGTCCTGGCAACCAAGAAAACCCCATACAGGATGTTTTAGCTCGGGGGTCTGCAGCTTGCAAAGGCTCACTACTCAAAAATGATGTATCAAATCATAGTGCAACGCCACTCTTAAAGTCCATTCTTTCAGCCCATCCGCAGCAAGGTTCACCTTGGACAATAGAATTTCTTAACAGAATCAGGGAGAAGAGCAGATTACGTCAGCTGAAACTTCCTTCTGATACATCTGCTTCACCCTTTGAGAGAGCAGGAAATATAGCAAAAGTTCCTAAGAGAAGAAGTCCGTCAATTCTTGAATTTTTCAAATACCAAGGAGGTAGCACTCCTAGGAAACTACTAGAACAAAGGAAGCAGAAAAGACATCCACAAGCATCCACCTCATCTAAGAATGAAAAGACCTCATCCTCCCTTCTGCAAACATGGACACCCATCGATAAGAGAGCAAGACAGGTTTGTATAAACTGCTTTTGGTATCTTATTTGATGTGTGCTAAAGATTCATTTGCATATGTCTGAAATTGAAACTTTGCACTTTTCTCCTCTAGACTCTGTCTTTTAAAATGAATGAAAGTGGGAGTCAAACTAAGCTGGTTTGGAGTGACGGAGGGGCACATGGTTTGAGCAAAAAGCCTCGCTATCAATAATTACGATTGAAACAAAAGGATGCAATGCATATGGGTTTACAACCATTTGTGGAATTAGCAGGTTGGTTCTTGGCAATTGTGCCAGCAGCAGTTTGTTTTTCTGGTCAGAAATTAACAATAATACAGAGATATACAAGTCTCATTTACATTTACTTGTTTTATGCAGATCATCCTTTAAACATGCCAAGAACTGGGTGCAGTTGTGACAACTTGTTCAAGAATGTGTCAGATGGCTCAACCGTAAGCTCAAATAGAACAGTCATCATGCCGCAAATAGTTGATTTGGCCAGAGATATTGAACTGAGTAGTCCATAGGCAGTTAGGCATTTATAAAAAGGCTTATCAGTCAGCTCCATGATTGAAACTCAAAAGGAATTGATCTTTGAACTAATACTTTTTATTGGGGGAACCTGTGCCAGCAGCTGTGCGTGAATATGGCTGCCAGCCTGCCTATACGGAGCATAAGGATCTACCGAAGTTAACGCCATTGCTTGATGTCAAGTATGATGTGTTCAGGCTTGTTGGTTAGTTGGGGTAATCTTTTTTATGTTCTAATTTTATCTTTTATGATAATAGTCTTAATATTCACCTGAAGAAAGAGAAAAGCTCCATCTTACCTAAATCAGTTGTTAGCTTGAAGAAAAGTACCAGGACGGTGGACAAAGATATGCTTGACTTGTAGTTCTGTTTCCACAAAATTAATTCTAGATTTTAATTTATTGAGCAAAATGAAAGCAGTAGATCGGTTCCTAAAGAGCTGTTGGGTCTTTAGGTATCTAAAATTTAAAACCTTAAAATCCAAATTTGCTTGGTTGAATCTAAGTTTACAGTGTTCCTAACAGGATAGATGAGCGACAAATAAAGGGGGAATGCTGTTTCACAAGTTCAAATGATAAGGATATCTTGAGTGAACTTTGATGTACTATCACACGTGTATTTCCTGTTTAGAGGATCAGCTGCTTCACCTTGCTCAGTATTCTTTGTCCAACCTTCTGTGTCTTTGAACATGTTAGTTCTTCTTGCCATTCTTAAGGTTTCTTACCGTCATTACAAGTTGCTGTCTTTCACCTTCCACTTCTGCAAATTTGAGGCTTATTTCTGAATATCTTTCTTCCATGTCTTTAAGCTCACGTTCCATAGATTTATTCCTTTCCTTAAGACCTTCCACTTCACTTAGCAATTCAGCAAGACTAGCATTGCTGCAGGTATCAAAAGTAGGAAACGACAAACGATTAGTCGATGGACTCCATCTACAGTAAAGATATTGCTTAATAAGCAGCTGCAATTCTTGAAACAAAAAGATTGGCTTTAATGTTCACCTTATTGTATGCTCATATTTTTCAACTGGTACTGCTCTTGTTGAGAAAGCCATGTTGTCTTGTGACTTCCCTCTTTTCTCAGATTTGTTGATACTTGAAGAAAAGATTCCAGCGGATAAAGGTTCCTATATTTTGAACATTGGTAATCTTGAGAGTGGAGCAATAGTCTAGAACTAAATGGATTGAATGGGAAGCATATCTAACAATAAGGATGAAAATGTGATAAAGTGACCTTCATTAAAACTTCAAGTTGTGGTGGTCTAGAATTAAAGGAACTTCTGTCTTATTAATGCATTGATTGATATAGTTTTGAAAGGCAACCTTATTTATGTCTTTATTTCTTATACATCATTACTGCTTGATAAGAAGATCATTCTGTGTCCTTAGAGCTGTATTACTAATCTCTGAATTACTGTTTCTATGATTGTTTCATGAAACTGAAATATTTCTATCTAGTCGTGTGACAAATCAAAAAAAAAATAGTCAATGCAATTTTATAATTGTAATTCCACAAACCTTTTGACACTGATCTGCAGAGAAACAATGGCAAATTTTGAGTTGTTCCATGATGCTTTCCAGCTCTTCAATCATGTTGCTGAAATTTCTTTTCTTCTCTGGAGCTGAATTAACTGATGTTTTCAATGCAGCTTCATTGAGGTTTATCTGTTCCTGCCAAAGATTGTGAAATTATTAATCTCTGCTATTGATGAATGAGAGCAAAATTTCTTATATCAGCATGGATGTTTGGGTTGGATGAAAGCATAGAATGTAAACATTTCATGACTAGATAAAGGAGATTATGTATCAATGAGGTTTTCTTCCACTATTGATGTTTGTTAAATATGACGTATCTTGCGTCCCGTATGTAATCTTTCCATGCCTAATAGATACTATTTTAATTTCTAATCCTTCTATTCGAATAACTACCTTAAGCAACATCAATTTCTTTTGCAAACTAGTGATATCGTTGGACTCTTGAGGAGCTGAGGTAGAGTGGCTGCTCCTCGGAGTGGTGTCCACTTGACCATCACTGCTTTCAAGTTCTTTCTGTATAAAGCTGATTTCTTCTTCCTTCTTTTGCAGGTCATTCTTTAATTGATATACCTGTTTTCTCAGTTTTTCTTTCTCCTTCTCTTCTTGGACCAAGCTCTGTTTTAGGTCATTATACTCAACTCTAATATTTTCCATTTCTGACTGCAAATTGGTGATCACCATCTCCTTTTTATCCTTCAAAGACCTTGTACTGATTAATTGTTTCTGTGCCTTCTCTGTTTCCTTTTTCGCTGAAGCGATTTTTTTCTCCAATTCATCTCTTTCTTTATTCCATCTCTGTATCAGCATCTCAGTTTTTTCATTTGCTGTCTTGACGTTTTTGGTTTCATTACTTTGCTTTACATTCTCTTTTGCCTGACCAGAAAATTGGCTTCTCTGCTCTCTGAGCATCTCGATCTCCGTTTTGAGCATTTGAATTTCTTTTGAGAAAATCTCCTGCTTTTCCTTCTCTTGCTTTTGTGCATATTCAAGTCGTGAGGTCTTCTCATTAAGTTCTATTGAAATTTTCTCTATTTGTTTTGCTTTGAGATCTAATTGGTGCGAAAGGTCTTGTCGTTCAATTGCAGTCTGATCTTTAAGTAGCCCAAGCTCTTCCTTCGCTTTCTCGAGCATTTCTTCCAGATTTCTTTTTTCTATGTGCAGGTCATTTGCTTCGGCAACTGCTTTCATGGTAATCTTTTCGTTCTCATCAAACTTACTGGCCATTTCAACGGACAGTCTTTTAATTTCTTCCTGAAGCCGCTCAGCAGTAACAGCATTTTTCCACCTTGTCTTTCTTAAGGACTCCTCTGCTCGGATAGCCCTCTGTTCCTGCTCTGTTTTGGCTCGTATCATGGCATTGAGATCATCTTCAAACCCTTGTGTCCGATTCTCCAGCTCTTTGTTTAATTCTTTGACTTGACTTTCAAGTTCATTGATGGCAATTAAAGACTCTGAGTATTCTTCTGACTGCTGCTTGATTTTATCCTCTAGTCTTTGCACCTGAGATTCAAGTACATTTATAGTAGCCAAAGAATCTGCGTACTCATTTTGCGTCTTCATTGATTCTTGCTGCTGATTTTGCTTTAACTGGTCATTTTCCTGGCTGAGTTCTTCGATATGCTTCTCTAACTCCTCCTTATGTTTCTTGTATAACTCTAACTTTTCGTTCAGGTCTGTGATTGTCTGCTTCATCATGTGTACTTCATTAGCATCATTTTGTACATTCTTGAATTCTTTCATCTCTTCAATACTTGTACTTGCTTCTATCTTGCTGGAGAGGCGAGATATTTCCCTGTTCTTTTGCTCTAGCATTTCATTGAGGTCTCTTACTGCTAGAATCAGATTAGAATTTGAATCCTCTGTCTTCTGCAGCTGCAAACGAAGATTGTTATTCAAGTCCTTTTCATGATCCAGCTCCTGCCTAATTTCTTTCAGCAGAACTTTCGACTCATTCTCAGTTTCCAATCGACCTTCAATTACTGCCTCATCTATATTTTTCTTTGACTTGAGTCGTTCAAACTCTGTCTTCACTGCATCTCTTTCTTCTTTAAGGCTGGCAATTTGTCTTGACAGATCCTGAGTCCGTTTATTCTCTTTCAAAATCTGTTTCCTAAGAGATTGCAACTCCAATTCCGATACTTCTGCCTGCCTCATTAACATAGCATTTTCACTTTTGAGTTTCTCAACAGAATTTTCGGATCCTTCGTGCCATTCTCTTGGGATATCTTCAGGGCTATTACCTAACTCAACTAAACTTCCATCTGAAGTTGAACTGACTGACCAATCTGTATTTGTTCTCCGGTGCATCTGCTTTTTAGTCAAGCCAGTATCTGCTGCCCTCTGAGGCATAGAATTTTGCCGCAAAGGCAAAGAGAAATCAGCAGGATCCTGACCAATAGAGCCATTAGATGCTTTAATGCTGCCATTTTGTTCAGCATTCTGATATGTGGTCATATCCGAGTCCCCACCCTGGCAAAAGAATCAAGAACAATTTAATTGTAAACTTGCATAAAAGAGCCATCTGTTCCTGTAATAATTTCAGGACTTGCTTTAACCAAATCATTACCATGCCAAACTGTACTAAAACTAGATAAGTGGGGACTTACCTCTATGAAATTTTGGACATTGTCATCTAAGTAATTAATGCCTTGGCTTTGCAGGCTTCCATCCCTGGAAATGGTAAAACCTTCACCCTCTTCAATATATCTGATATTAAGAATTGAACTTCATGTAGGTAAATAGAACAAAAAGAAAAATTTGAGAAGAGGAAGAAGAAAAGAAGGTAAATACTAAATAGTGAATGACTAGAGATGGATTTATTAATGCTTTTATCACCTCTGATCGGCTGCTCCCTCGATTTTATGAATTGTCACCTATGGATCACCATGAATTTTCACAAACAAATGACAGTGACGCTAATATTAGATTTTGAATCAACACAATTAAAATGCCTTGGGGCCAGTTTTTAGTGTGACAAAGAGAGAGAGAGAACTAACATGTAGAATTGCACCGGAGTTTGCAAACTTAAGGGGCAGAGAGACAGTAACAGGTTCAGTTTCTGCTGCAAAATCTGCAAAATCGATCGAAGCTTCACCGAGAAACCCTGCTTTCGATGATCCCTGCAAACAACCCAGACTAATTAGCCAACGCCAGTCACCAATGGAAAATGGAGAAGAAAAGCCTGAGGAATTCCTGACTATGCAACGTACATTTGAAACAACGAAATGGTAAATTTTTTCACTTAATTTCCCAGTTTTTGTCTCCCTGATGAGTTTCACAGTTTCATAGACAGGTTTCTCCCATACACAACTCCCATCTTGAACTGCGACTTTCTCCAATCTCAGCGTCGGCTTCCCAACATCCTCCGGCACCAGCGCTATCGTTACCGCCGACTTTTTCAACCGTGGCACCTGAGAAAAAAAAAAAGATGCAGAATCAAATGAGATCTTTGAAACTCGTTAACTACAAATTCTTCTTAAATACGAGTCTTAAATTCGTACCTGAGTTGCCTGAAACTGCAATTGAAATACAACTTTGATCTTTTTCTTGTCGCTCCTCCATGACTTAAACATGTTTTCAGTCGTAATATATGCTTCAGTTCCTCCGCTGAATGTTTGCTACAAATCTCAGTCACCGCATTGGGTTTCTGACCGAAAACAATGCTAGATAATCTACAACTTAAAAAGTCCTAAAAAATGGGTATTTTCTGAACAGCTGTGGAATGCAAATGTGTTGTGAAAGCAACGAGATGATCCAGTCTGTCAAAATTCCCTTTAGTAAACTTCAGAAAACTGAAGGCGCAAGGAGTTAAAAGAAATGCCGAAATGGAAGATGATTCAGAGTCAAAACTAATAAATGTAGTGCATTACAGACTAAATAAAGAAGCTTCTTTATAATATATTAACCAGAAAGACATCTACTTACTATTATTCTAAGTAATAAAAGTTTCGGAAATGGAAATAGTTTTCTTTTAATTGCAGCAAGGCACGAGGTGCCAAACATATAAACGAAACAGATGGCTTCCTATCACTTTTCTTTAACTTGTAGGGTGTTTTATATTTTTAATAAAATTTAATATAATTAGGTGTTTACATTGTATTTCTATTATTTTTTAACATAATATAATCAGATCGTGTTTATAATTATTGGGTCATCTCATTATCAACCAAAGAAGTTTTCTTCTTCTAAAAATGATGCTTCATTTTCAGCAAATTTGACCAAATGATCATGCACGGGGAAAAACAATGAAAATAAAGTAAATAAAGAAAAGGTACTGCAGGAGTTAGCACTTAGCTGTTACTTATCATGTCGTTAAAGCATCTTCTTTTTTATCTTTATGTGGCACTTAAAAAGAGATATTTTTAAATGTTAAAAAAAATCAAAATGGAACATAACCAAATAATAATAGTTTTAAATCATTTAATAAAAAAATTAAAGATATTAAATACGCTCAGAGCATAAGGCATTCAAATTGTCTGTTGCATCAAACCCAAAAAAAAAAAAAAAGGAAAAAAAGATTAAAATAATATTTACAAATTACAATTAATGAAATGTTTCTTTAAAACTTATTTTTTTTTAAAGAAAATGATTAAATAATTTTTAGTTAGTGTGCAATCACAGTGATTCGAAAAATATTACTACCAATTATGGCATTATTGTAACGGCCAAATGGTTAAACAATAATTTGGTTATTAAGAGATGGGGATTTCTAGATGGTTTAGATGGATATATTATATCTGTTGCCTTGGAAAGTATTTGATGAGACAGAGATGGCCCAAAAGACTTTTTAAGTTTCGACAAATCTGATCCCGTATGTATAATTAACAAAAGTCTCATTATTTTTCCAGCAATGGCAGGATACAGAAAAAGGCTTTGACATTCATTATTGGGGTGCTTCATTGTAGGTCAAATCCCGGCCAAATTGCTATGTAAAATGTGTGGAAGCACGTGGAAGCATGTGCTCTGTTCTCCCTTTCTCTCTATGCCCCCCCCCCCCCAATTTCCCCAACGCAGTCCCAGACATTTCCTGTATCAATCCAACGAATCTCTCTTCACCACTCGGAAATTAGTTAATAATCTAATGGTTAATAATAAACCGAAAAAGAAATGTAGACCCGATTAAGAAGTGGAAGGGTTGATGAGGTTTTTGGTGGCTAACACCTACTGCCCATTGTCAGTCAGCGCCCTCACATGGAGTTTCGAACGAGTTTTAATAATCATTCAACTTCCTAAACAAAAGACGGATAAAAAGCTGGTTTTTATCCTCGCCTTACTTGCAACGATTGTAAAGCTGATGTGTTTGGGTAAACCGTAAAGATAGCTTTAAAACTTATCGGCATCTATCAGCAGCCAATGAGCAAATATTAGGTGGACACTGAGGACGGGTGTTGTTTCGCTATCCTTGTAATAAAGTGTCTTGGACCACTCTCGTACTGCCTGCGCTACCACCTTAATTTGTGGAGGAACAACAGGCTTTAATTTATTTATTAAATTAAAAAACTGTGTGATGTGGGGCTGGTAGAGAGAGCCAGTAAATTTGATGTTAAGTTCTGGGTCAATGGTTCAATTTTCACAAGGCAAAGTCTCACTCTTCGAAAGCTACTTTTTAAGTGTCAGCAATACCTCGCCTTAAATGGAGTATGTATAATGTACGTTCTCGATTGGTCTAACTACACCTACAAATTCTTGTGATGCTACTTTTCTTTCTTTTTTTCTACCCTCTGATAATGCATACACGTGCAAGAGGTGATGTCTCTTTAATTCTGCGTCAACTAAAACTTAGCCTGGGAATTGGAATAGAAGTGTTGAGTCTACCCTATTAGGGCTGTTAATTTCTAAAAATATTGATGGTCCATGTACAACTGGGCAGTCTGAATATGAAAGTGTAATTTTTAAATATATAAAAAAATTAAATATATTTATATTGAATATAATTTTATATTTGATATTTATTTTTGAATTCGAATAACGTAAAATATTACAATAATCAACTCTGATATAATTTTTTTTTTTTTAGTAGTTGGGTTGTTATGCTCTTGCAAACCTTTAGCCTTTTTTGCTCAAATTGCATAAAATATATTGGAGATCTTCTCTTTTGCAGTGCCTAGTGCGGATAAATGCTTACCTTAATTCTGGAACAGTTCAGATGTGTGCAAAACCTAGTGATCTTTTGATTTCGGAACTCTGACCCTGTGAGTTGGACAAAAAGGGGAACGCCGTCAATGGCTCCATGCAATGCAAGTTTTGAATTCAACTTGGGCCCAAAAACTGATTTTGGAGTCCACTTGGGTGGACCATAGTTTACTATTGAACCTTGAACCTTGAATTTTGCTCCCCTCACGCTAGGGAGCCAGGATTTCTCAGCATGAATGCTTGCTGATAGCCCGTTCTTTCTTGGGTACTCTGGCTACCTTGGAAGGTTTGGGCTTCATTAGATCCAAAGCTTATTCGTAAATTAAGTTGGAGCAACACTGTCGGCCAGATTCCCTTGTTGAAACTTGAAGCCTCAATGTTGAACCATCAGGCCTATCACTATCCCCAACAACTATAAAAGTGATGTAAGTCTACAGCATCAAATTAAAACACTTGTCGCAACACGTTATTAATTTTACTTTCTGATTGTGGTTTGGATATAACACACTCCATGGATTCTTAAGCATTATGAATACAAATTGTTCTCTTTAAGCAATGATTTTGAAAATGGAAAAAACATAAATTTGCAGTGGATAGACGACTTTCTTCTATTCTTCTACCCTGGAGGATCAACAGGATTACATTTTCCTTTTTCTCACATCTTGGCCGTTGGTAATGCCGCCATAGGGTTTCTGGAGAAGCTTACAACCCTGGGGAGAGCTCAGGCCTTTGCTAAAGCTACTCGGTTATACAATATGATGCTATATATATGTATTGATGAATGGATAAATCTGTTATCCGTATTTCTAGGCGTAAAATTGTACAAATAAAAGTGGCAATTTATCCGACCAATGCTACGATTATATGGACTTCACTTGCATTTTTCTTATAGACTCAAATTTAGATATTCTTGTAATGGAGATCATTTGAAAAAATGTCATGATTTTTTAAGGAACACATACTAAGGTGTATGAAAAGAATAAAAAAATAATTTTAAGAAAAAGAATATGTGGCAATTAGATCTATCCATAGGATATTGATCACTTGTAATAAGATTTTATGATCTAGATAAGTCCAATTCTATTGGATCATTGTTCACGTAATGAAATATTATTTTATTTATTTAATTATAAAATTTTAATATTAAATTAAAATAATTTTTAATATTTTAAATTAAAATTTTTAAACTTGATTGTTCGAACTCGAACTTCGTCAATTAGATTTATAAGCAACTCTAATGACTATCTTGCAAATGCATTTGTGAAAATTAAAAAAAAAAATAGTATATATCAATGAATAAAAAATAACTGTATTTTTAATTGATAATTACATATTTTCACCAAAAAAAAAAAAACTCATTGTCCTTGATAAAAAATCAAGAAGCAAAACAATATTACTTTCATACTTTTTGTATGATTTAAAATTTTATATATACATATATATAATTATTTTATGCACTAATAACGTAAGAAAAACTCTATAAATACGGTTCGTAAGAAGACATATATCTTTATTTTTTTTATTTTTTTTATTTTTTACTTTTAAATATATTTTATAAGATATGTATTATCTTAAAAAAAAAAATTTTGATCGTTGATGTATAAAATAATTATTCCATACATGTATTTCCAATTTGTTGAACATCAGTAAAGAGAAGACGCATGCAGTTCAGAAATTATGATGTTAATAGCTTTGCCGTGGGTTATTTCCTCACGACCTGGCATTTATAGACAGAACTCTTAGAAGGCCATGTTATTAATTAAATGCGATTTGAATTGAATTAAGGTTAAAATAATATAATTTTTTTATAAGTTATTAATTAAATTTGATTTAAATTGAATTGAGGTTGAAATAATATAATTTTTTATATTTTGAGTTAATTTAATTAAAATAATTATTTAATCAATAAAAATATTAAAATTTAATTATAAATATAATTTTTAATATATTTTAAATTTAAATTTATCGAATGATATCCAATTCAGTTAAATTTGGGGTTCAAAGTTGAAATTGTCCTTTCGTTGCAGCTATATAACACGTAGCTTGTTGTCGACCAACATCCAAACTGAAATTCACACGTCTCTCACAACTTCTTAGACATGATTCTTTTATATATATATATATATATATTATAAGTTTAAAGTTAAAATCTAATATTTATTTTTTTTTATTTTTAAATTATTTAAATTAACAGTTGTCTTTCATTTAACATGTTCGTATATGGTAAAACTTTAAAATTAAATAGATCATGGCATTGATATTTTTGTAATGAAAGTAAGGAAAAACCATAAATCCTCTTTAAGGATTATATTATAAGTTTATAACCATTAAAGAGTCTGTCAGGCAGTGGGACATGCAATTGCAAACTTATATGCTCAAGCAGGCTCCTTGTAAGTTCAACAAATTCAAATATTAAATGCCGAAACTGTGGCTAAATAAAGGAACATAAATGCCTTTGCTAATATTATTGTCCATTTTATATAAGACAGCGCTGCGCTTCTCAGCCATATTCAGTACAACAACTACGGTTCATTTCTTGTTCTATTCTGCCTTTCATCCTTCATTTCGATTCCAATTTTCTTTTCACTAAAGTTTATTGATAATTAGTATGCAATTCGCGTGCTAATCATCATATATGTAAATATAAGTACAAGTAAAAAAAATCTATTTATTGATAAAAAAAATTTTGGACAGTGCTTGGATTGATAATAAAATACAATTTTAAGTTATGAATAGTGATTCATTTATTGATAA
>JAQSVH010000004.1:17720938-17739848 GCA_029448705.1 Adansonia digitata
AAATAATTGCTTTGGCAAGCTTTGAACTAAAGCCTGATAGCACAGTAAAATCCTCAATTACATAATCTTTTTATATTAAATGTAAGCAGTTGGAACTATGGAAGTTGTTTTTAGTTAGCAAAAATTAATCTGTACATTATTCATTAAAAGAAAAAACTGCTTGTGTCCGGAATGGTTCCCTTTGAAACTGTTTTATCCGGTTAAGAACTTTCTGCTTCTCTATTAAAATCGCGTTTCTGAATAGATGCTTTGGCTATCTCCAGATTTTGAGGAATAATTCAGATGGTTCTGAATCTGGTTCGTTGCTGGAAATCATGAATCATACTCTCACTATTTATGGATCAAGGCTTCTCAGACGCTGGGTATTTGAGATAGAACTTGTCGGGTTTCTTGTAGTTTCTCCGTATTTTTCCTTATGTATGATTTCACCTTAGAGTTTTATTTCATTAAACAGGTTACTCACCCATTATGTGATAGAAACATGATATCTGCTCGACTGGATGCTGTTTCTGAAATTGCTTTGTCAATGGGGTCTTATAAAGGCTCTCAAAGTATTGTTGAGATCGATGGGGAAGACTCTGGTGCAACCATTATGCAGCCAGAATTGGCCTGTTTGCTTTCCTCAGTTTTAACATTTTTAGGAAGATCACCTGATATTCAACGTGGAATAACAAGAATCTTCCATCGAACTGCCACCCCAAGAGAGGTATCATCATCCTCTTTATCTTTGTTATTGTGCATGCTAGAGGGAAGCAACAATTACTCAAGTAGTCAGATTCATAAGGCTCTTCCCTTTTTTTTGGATGAGAGGCTTTTTCAGTTTTATTTGCATGTAAGTGTTTCACTGTTATAACATGGTGTTTGGCACTATATTTCTTAAGTCTGTTGATTGGCAGGTCGTTCAAGATTGTATTAATGATTTGCAACTAGTAACCTGATGTTCTGATCTTTTTTTTTCTTTGTTCTCCTGCAATTAAGCCATTGATAAGAATGCTATGTTTTTCTTGTTGTCAGCTAGCTTCAATGGTGGGTGCTATTCTGTAGAGCCCTTGCTTTGTTTTGCTGACAAATTCCTAAGGATTCAATTGTGTAGTTCATTGCAGTTATTCAAGCTATTTTGTCTGCTGGAAAGCAACTTCGGCGCCTTCATGTTGATGAAGAATATGAAGACTATGGCTGCAACAAAGTTGGAGGTGCAACCGTGCAGTCTTGTTTATTGAGAAGGTTGATTTTGACTGCTTCATCATCCAATGTACTTGCCAATGCTGCAAAACTTCTGTCTACCCTAAACAAAGAAGCTGCTGATAAAGGGGATTTAATAGACTTAATCATCATATCTAAAGACCGATTTCCAGAGGTTTGTATTTTGGATGAAGTGAACTGTTAATTTTAATCTTCTTGTGCTTATTGTTGCATTGATTTTGTCGTCTTTTCAGATCTGATTGGTTTGACTTGTTATTGCAGGTTGCTAGAGCCCGAAAAGCACTTCAATTGGCGAATGAGAAACTGGATAATTTGATTGGCTCGTATAGAAAGCAACTTGGCAATCACAATTTGGAATTTACATGTGTTTCAGGAACTACACATTTAGTAGAGGTAGGCTTATTTATTTATTTATTTATTCTGGAAGATCTTAATAATAAAGTTCTCCAGACTGCTACATTAGTATTGCATACAGTTTTCTTGTTCTTGCACCCCTAGTTGGTTTATGTGACCCTGAACCACTTCAGCTTCAATGCAGCTGCCTATAGATGCCAAGGTACCTTCAAACTGGGTTAAGGTAAACAGTACCAAAAAAACAGTAAGGTATCATCCACCTGAAGTATTGACTGCCCTTGACAATTTAAGACTGGTTAAAGAAGAGCTCAACATTATCTGTCGAGCTGCATGGGACAGCTTTCTTAGGGAATTTGGAGAATATTATGTGGAGTTTCAGGCTTCTGTTAAAGCACTTGCCACTTTGGACTGTTTGCACTCTCTTGCCACTCTTTCAAGAAATAAGGTATCTACTTGGTGGGCCTTAATGCTTTAAGCTTGATCTTGCTAAGTTGATATTTGTTATATTTTTCAATTGTTTATTGCAGAATTATGTCCGTCCTATCTTTGTGGAGGACAATAAACCTGTTCAAATAGAAATCCACTCTGGTCGTCACCCTGTAAGTTGAAGCTTATGTTTAAAACATATCAAATTTAAATGCACTTTTTTCTAACTGAAGTACTGAACTCATTTGGAAGGTTTTGGTAGAGTGTTTTTTTTTTCATTTTTTTGTTTTTTCTTTTTTACCAAATGCTAACATAAATTAATAAAATTCTGATTTGTTAAGTGCTTATTGCTACCAATTCTAAAAGTTTTCTTTCAACATGCATGATGTTCATAGGCATCCCTAAATTGTGTGTTATGAGAATTAAGCTTAAATAATTAGTTGTTTTCTAATATTTGTCTCTGCATGGAGGAATCAACTATCTCCTAATAAGTTAACCTGGGATGCTTGGATTGGCCTGTTTCCAATATGTAAAACAGGGTATATGTCATAAAATATTCCTTTTCTTAACGCCCTATCCTTCTTATTATTCTAATCTTTTACCCCTAAAATTAATCACCATGATTGATGACGTTTAAGCAAATACTAAACCCAAGTTCTTTGTATAAATTATAGCCAATGTATTCCTGTGGGGTGTTTATTGAGTGCTATGTTTGACCAGGTGCTGGAGACCATCTTACAAGACAGTTTTGTTCCAAATGACACAATATTGCATGCAGACAGAGAGTATTGTCAGATCGTTACTGGTCCTAATATGGGTGGGAAAAGTTGCTACATTCGCCAGGTTGCTCTAATTGCTATAATGGCTCAGGTAGAGTGTGAGCTCACTATTATTTCTCTGTCTCCCTCCGATCCCCTCCTTGCCTGTTCTCTTCAGTGTAATTTGGGCCTTTGGCTAAATTATTTTTATCACAGTGTGTATGACATTTTTCTGGTTTCATGCAAAATATTGCTAGGTACCTGTTCTCCTTTTTCTGTTATAGTTCTTTTGGAACCATTAATGTCATTTATGTGCATTTGCTAGATAGTACATGTGCACTTATCCCCAAAGAAAGAAAATAGTAGTCATTTAATGGAAGGCAAGATCTGCTTCACCAAATGTGTGATTACAATGTACGTGTTTATGTTAAGCTGGGTGTTCATCCTTTTTCTCTCCCTCTGCGAATTCTTCTGCATGATTTCACATTATGCTATGAGATGGGTGAATTCATTAAATTCTCTTCTTCCACTGTTGATTGTTAAGCAGAGAATCCCTATGATGTCCACTTTCTCTTTTCATTGTGTTTTCTCAAAGAACCCTTACTGTTTTGAAAAATGCCTGATCTTTCTAGGTTGGTTCCTTTGTACCAGCTGCCTCAGCCACTCTGCCTGTGTTAGATGCTATCTACACACGCATGGGTGCTTCTGACAGTATCCAACAAGGGAGAAGTACTTTTCTAGAAGAACTAAGTGAGGCTTCTCAAATACTCCGCAATTGCACTGCACGCTCCCTTGTTATCATTGATGAGCTTGGAAGAGGAACTAGTACACATGATGGTGTAGCTATTGCTTATGCTACATTGCATCATCTGCTGGATCAGAAAAAATGCATGGTCCTCTTTGTTACCCATTACCCTAAAATTGCTGATATTAAAGTCGAATTTCCCGGGTCGGTGGAGGCATATCATGTTTCATATCTGACCTCACATGATGATGAGGGTACTGTGGATGCAAAATCTGATCATGAAGTAACCTATCTATATAAGCTTGTCCCCGGTGTTTCTGCTAGGAGTTTTGGTTTTAGGGTTGCACAGCTTGCACAGGTAACCCTCTCTTTGTGCACTCTCTCGCATGTGTTGCTTAAAGATCACTTCCAAATATGGACTTAAAATAGAACAATCTAACATGAAACTTGAAGCATGCTAGAGATCACATTTGACAGCAGTTGTGAGGAAATAAATACTTTTTAAGTGCTGCTGCTATTTATACAAGACTGGCCCAATTCTGGCGTTCATGGATTATGTTGATTGTTCCCACTTAATTTCTGTGAATATGAATGAACTTTTTTTTTTTGCCCCCCTAAACATTTGCTTCTCATATTATTTTCTTGGATACTTTATGTTATGATGCAGCTGCCTCCATCATGCATTAATCAAGCAATTATTATGGCTACAAGACTGGAAGCAATTGAAAGCAGCAGAGTGAGAAAAGAATCGGGAGGAAGGCAGTGGCTAGAAACATCATCAAGTGATCGAGAACTAGAAACAGAAGAGAACGTATTAAAATCTACTGATAGCTTCCGTAGTGAAAGGATAGAGGATTCAGAAGAATTTGCTAGCGCTTTCAGGGACTTGCTTTCGAACTTGAACTCTGCAACCACGGATGATGACCATGCAAAAGGCTTTCAGTTATTGAAAGAGGCTAGAAGCATTGCAGAAGACTTAATGAACAGGTAAATGCACGGTGACTTAAATGAATGCTTTCACTCGGTCGGTTCATCAATTTCTTCGTTTCTCTTTGTGGAAGAATTTAATGGTGAAAGCATATTCATATAGATGATTTCAGCTATTTGGTAGATCTTGATTAAGTTTCTATCTGATTTATTTGACTTATTCATTCAATATTTTGGTGCTCCAGATAAGGGGCGGATGGTTCCTCAAGGTGAGACAGTGAATATAGTATTAGGAGAACCGCAACTTGAGATTGATGGAGGCACAAATAAAGTGGACTGTGCTGGATTTTTGTGAATAGAATAGTATAATATTGTATATGAAGAAGTTTTGTAATTTTTGTAATGAATCTGATTTTCATGTTGATTCTTATGCAAGTGTCTTTTTTTTTTGGGTGAAAATGAGATTGCGCCATCTCGGTTCCCTTTTTTACTATTATTTTCCGGCGTATATTAAGTATGAAATCATGAACGCATGAATTTTAGGGAATCACAAATACAAATAAATTGGCTTCAAGTGGTGTATTAATCTCATTATTTTTAGGGTTTTATTCACTCTCACTGTAATTGTGCAAAAGAATTTTCGGTGTAAAGATTGGATACAATGAATTTCAATGATGGATTGTGTTTTGCACTGACATAATCAATCAAGAAAGGAATGAACTATATAGTTACTGAACTTTGATAAAAAATTTTGGAGCAAGCATTTATGGAAGAAATCTGGGATTAGTTTGAATGTGGAGAACAAGAATCTAAAAAGTTTCATTAGTATTTTCTTGTTGAATTTAGAGAGGTATGTATAGGTTGCCATAAGTTTGTCTAAACAGGTGTTTTTTGGTTAGCTTGTCCCTACAATATACACATTGTTCAAAATAAATCTGTTTGAAACAAACTATTAAAATTTATAAAGATGATTATTAATTCAAATATGTGTTCTTTGAACAAAATCAAATATTCATAATATTTAGATCAAAATAAAAATATAACTAATTAATTACACGCCATATGTTTATATGACTAAATGTCGTATAAGATAATAATATTTATTATTGTATTATTTAATGATGCACGTATAGCCCACCAAAAGTCTAATATTTACTAATGCCACATGTTTTCAATTTACTATGAACAGACTTTCCTTTAGATAAAGAAGTCAACTGTTTTTTTTTTTTTTTTTCAAATATGGGATTCCAATCTACATTTGATTTTGAAGATGTCCAACGTAAAACACATTCTTGTATTCTGTAATATGCTTTCTTACATAGTAGGAGTTTTGGACCAAATTTTTATTCATGTTTGAAACATGTATATACCTATGAATTGCAGTTTAATTCTTTTCATTTATCATGGCTAGGCATCTTGAATGGAAATCATGGACCAGCGATATCTACTTCCATTTTTTATTCTGCATATGGTTATGGAATTTATTGCCTAGAATGCCTGCAGCGAGTTTTCATTGCTTCCTTAGAGTCTTTATTGCTCTTGGCTTCAGTAGGGGAATATTGCAACCTTGATCATTCTCCAAGGACTAGATTACACTTGCAGTTACACCCACTGACTGTTTCATATCAATGTTGTCAATTTATGTATAAAATGGACTGAATTTTCTATAATGCATGCATGCCTAATGTAGGTTGATGATGCTGTGAAACGTCTTGGAGATACTGGAAAACTTGGTGGAAATATGAATAAAGTGACCCTGTTGCAAGGAGATGGGAGGACTTAGTTATTGATATTTTTTTTGAAGATCTTCCAGTCTTTTTGACTTCTTTCAGTTAACTTCAGGCATTGCTTGTGTTACGTGTGTAGTTCATGGGGTGTGGCCTGTTGCGATCCTTGGCACTGGGAAACACTAGATTTTTCAGTTTTGAGGTCAAATTTTTTCAAAATCCCATTGGAGCCTTATGTTTATGTGGATGCTCGATTGTTCTGACAAGACATTGACCCTTTTTTTTGAAGATGTCTTTGAGTCTCAGCCGGGGAAGCATAACGACCTTGATTTTGCACTATAATCTGTATGTGAGCGATGATCAATTGACCTATACTGTTGAAAGTTAATTTTCGTGAATTTTACTTATTTAGAATCTTCTCAAGTTTTCTCTTGGTGTTACCATTCTCGTCATTAAAACTTCTTCATTTAGAGTTAATAAGGATATATCTGTGAAACAAAAGCATGATATTAATGTTCATAATTGGGTTTCAATAGTCAGTTAACGTGGTGTTTAATTTCTCATATTAGTCCCTTAGCTTGTTTAAAAATGCCTTTGCTAATGGCATCGATGCATGGCATTTTATATATCAGTCTATGCTTGCCACTACACTGATCAAATAGTGGTTTCTGTGCGCATGTGTGTTTTGAGAAGGTGGGGGCGGGGGGAAAGGGCGTCGGAAACTGCGTCCTTTACAACTCTCATCATAATTATATGCTATTCCGGTGCACTCAGCAACAGCGTAAGGTGATCTTGTTTTTGTTTACCGCAGGTGCCCACACGCCTCGGACGGCATGGAACAGAATAAAGAAGAATTCATTATAAGGGAGCTCAGCTCGGTCAGTCTATTCTTGACAAGGCATCTCGGTTACGTGAATTCATAACATGCATGAAAGATATTTCATCCATCATGTGTCAAGCGGACGAGAATTGATGTGGGCCTTATGAAGTGGTACACTTCAGTACCGGTATGAGGACGGGCTGTGGAAAGCTGAATAGGTGAGCTCACTTACCCTTCGATTTTGAGCCTTTCTATCTTATTGCTAGCTTAAAAAGGGGAAAAAAAAATCAATAGTCTTATAATATATGAAGGATTTTTATTCTTAGCTGCACAAGCTGATCGATCTTTTCTAGAAGATTAATTGTTTCATTTTGTAATTTTTATTTCTTGCTTTGAACTTTGAACATCTTGTAACAAACCGGCATATTTTGTACCTTCGTGATTTACAATACTTGGATCAATGGGTTTTCCTCAGTGTTATGTTCAGACCCAAAATATGAAGGAACCATTAAGAAATGCAATCTCTATGGACTCAACAATATGCATAAAAAAGTAGATGGCAAATTTCTAACATACAAACACTTCAGATATTTATGATACTATGTTCCTGATTTTTAAAATGAAATGGAGATATATGTCATATATGACTGCTAATTTTTTTATTAAATAATTTTATATATTTAAATGATCATATTTTATATTTATATTTTAATGTATTAAATATAAATATCAAATATAAATATTAAAATAATAAAGACATAAAATAGATAAGAGGAAGAAATTGACTTAGTAATTACTTACTGTGGCTCTGCCGATCGATTTGAAACAGTGGTGTGTTTATGTTGCAACTCTGTGTGATTGTGTTTGGGTTATTAACGTTGAACTCTTAACACGTGAAAAAAAAAAAAAAAAAAACCTGAAGATGATGGTCATTCTTTGATCAGCTGTCTCAAATTCAAACACTCAATCTTCTGCAAATATGCAGGATGGTACGATTTACCAAACATGAAGTTGGTCAAAAATGGTGGCAAAGAATTCAACATCCAAATTTTACCAGATACATGGTGATTGATCTCCTACCATCCGGATTTATTTGTTTATTATTTTATTTATTTTTACCCTTTTCATCCTTTGAATTTGAACCTAGTAGTTGATTTCAGTTTTGAAATTTGACTTTCATCCCATGAGATTGAGAACTTAACCAAACATCAAAATTCAAGTCCAGATTAGTTTAGTATTGTTGTTTTATAAAAAAAAAAAAAAAGAGTTTAAGTAAACAAATATATTTAAAAATTGTGTTGAAAAAAACAACATGAATTAAAAATTTTTAAGTGATTTATATTATAATAAAAAATACTATAAAATATATTTAAAATAATAAAAATTTTAATTTTAATTTATAAATTAATTTTTAAATCACCAAAAATTTATTTTTTTAATTTTTTTAAAATTAAATTTTATGAACCATTATTTTTTTTTATTTTAATATGGAATGCAAAATCATAATTTTCAACATTTCGGATCTTTGATTCGGATTTCCCCTGACTCTGTCTGCTATGGTGTAGTACCCTTGGCTTTCAACAACCCCCAAAAGAAAAAAGAAAAAAATTCCAGCAGCATCATTTTATTTTAATATTATTTACAATTTTTACAATATTAAAAAGTAATAAAAATAATAATTTTTTTTTCACGTGAATGATGTCAATTTTGATTAATAAAGCACACCTTACAAACTTACAATGATATCACATCCTTGTGTTTGAATAACGTTTTTGTATTTAAAAATTAAATTTAAAAATATGTAATATCTCGTATAAATTAAATTATAAATAATTTTTTAATATGATGTTTATATCATTACATATAAATCTAGATCACATCGAGATTAATGAGCCAAAAAAATAAATAAATCACATCGAGATTTTATTTACATAATTAAAAAGAAAAAACAAAAACAAAAACAAAAGGACAATAAACGAGACCTTAATAATAATAATAATAATAATAATGTATTAAAAGTTAAGAATAAAAATCGAAGATTTTGTACTTGCGGGAGAAAGGGAGTATAAAGATGTGCAGACAGGTCACTTCAACTCTGCAATGTTAAAAGACCAATTTGCGGGAGACTTACTGTGAGTTGAGACAAAATCGCTAGACGAAAGGGGAAAAAAGGGTAGGAAAAAAAAAAAAAAAAACTTAAGGGATGGCTTTGCAGCTATGGGAGACTTTGAAGGAGGCAATAACAGCGTATACGGGTCTATCTCCGGCCACTTTCTTCACGGTTCTTGCTCTGTTGTGGGCCATTTACTATGTAGCAACGGGTCTATTTGGGTCATCCGATGGTCACCATCCACGGAGCAGGGATTTCGAGGAGGAGGTGGAGCCGCTCCCCCCTCCGGTTCAGCTCGGCGAGATTACCGAGGAGGAACTTAAGCAATATGACGGGTCGGATCCCAAGAAGCCACTCCTCATGGCTATCAAGGGCCAGATCTATGATGTTTCTCAAAGCAGGTTTAAAGCTGCTTCTTTTTTCTTTTCTTTGGGTTTTCTTTTTCAATTTTGTTGGGGTCAACGAGTTTTGTTGGAAAATCAGCTTTGCTGTAGCAGCGTTTTGGGAATGAAGATTTTGGGAGGTTTTATTTATATTTATGAGGTGCTGATTTTGAGGTTTTCTACTAATTACTTTAATTTTTTTTTAATTTCTATATTACTTCTGACTTGCTTTAGTTCATGGTTGAACTTTAAAGCTTTCTTGATTGCAGCTTTTGGCCATTCTGCTAGTTTCTTTTAACTATCAGTTGATTGATATTAGATTTTTTTTATTAATTAAAAAGCATATGATTTTGCTAGCATATGATAAAATTAAAAATAACTATGTTGGTTCATGTAATTACAGTGATGTTTTGCCTTTGATTTTTTTTAATATTGGATAATCAGTGCCAAAATTGTGAGATGAATATGATAAACCATGTATGATTTAGCAAAAGTAATTCATTATAAGTAATTGTCTGTTACATGATTGCTTGGCTAATTAAAAGTTCTAGACCTCGACCCTGAATCACATGTTTTGACTCAGAGAAAAAAAAATGAAAGTTGAATGATATGGTGCCCTTCCCTTTCATCTGAGTATTTAACCTGTTTCTTCGATCCTACCCATTAACATGGTTTTTGTACCTTGATTGATGCAAGTCTATTTAAATTATATACTCAATTCTATTAAGCAAAGAGATCTCTTTTTGTGTGAACTGTGTTTCTCTCCAAGTAATATAGTTGGAACGCTATTTTCCAGTAGTTATAGGATCACAACTCTGTCTTGTGTTCCCTTGTCTTCTCTTTCTCTCTCTAATACGGTAACACGCATGCATCTCCTGCACGCAATTGAGATAAAGAGTTTGAGGTAAGCTTGAACTTGGTTGAGCTTAATATGTTGTTCCTATGTCAGACAACTTTCTTCGTATGCCATGTGCTTTGTTTTAGTTTTGACTGAACTTATTTATGTTTCTAAGGCTAAAATAGTTCTGCCGCTTAGATTTTCTCCAATTATTCATATTTTGTAAAGTTAGTCGTGCTTCGTTTGTTAGATAGTTTATTTAAATATAATTTATATGCCAAATGGTAATCAGCTGGCATAGTTTTAGAGTAATTTGCATTGTAGGTGACAAAGTTCAGTACAACTGATAATTCTTTATTTTGAGGCTTGAGACTTTTATTGTAATACCGTACTGGTTTGATGTTATTTTGTCATGTACGAACTATCTATAATGTGTTGGGAATGCTTGAGTATATCACCTTTTAAAGTGAACTTTATCATCAATTGTGCTGAAATTCTTTATGATTGTCAAATTTGCAAGAGGCATGATTAATCATATATATGCAAGAATTATGGAATTGAATGAATGAGAGTTCAGAAAGTTCTTGGCTGTTACCTGAATGTCATCATTCTTGCAGAATGTTTTATGGACCGGGGGGACCTTATGCATTGTTTGCTGGAAAAGATGCTAGCAGAGCTCTTGCAAAGATGTCTTTTGAAGAAAAAGATTTAACTGGGGACATTTCAGGTCTTGGTCCATTCGAATTGGACGCTTTGCAGGATTGGGAGTACAAGTTCATGAGCAAGTATGTTAAAGTTGGAACCATCAAGAAGACAGTCCCAGTAACTGAAGGGGATTCCAGTGGTGAAGCTTCAGGAGCTACAGAAAGTGATGCTAAACCGGCTGAAGATGGTCCATCACAAAGTCTTGTTGCTGGAACGGATGAAAAATATTCTGCTGCTGATGCTAAGGAAGATTGACATGTTCGGGCTTGGCTGGTTCTGTTTCGTATGGATGATCATGCTTTCTACTGCACATGCCGGAAGAGACCAAGTAATGTTGTTCGAATGAATGCATTCTATGAATCTCATTCCATAAATAAGCTCTAACTTAGTGCAGATACTTTTTTAGCAAACTTGCTTCAATATTTAGTATCATCAAAAATAAACTGTGATGTTAGAACTTTGTGAATTCGGACAAAATTTATTTATAATGAGCTATAGTTTATGCGTGTGGCCCGCAATCACTTTGTTCACAAAATTCCTTGGTGCTGTAATGACATTATATGCTGTTAACGAGGTGCCGTCCTTTCTCTCGATGCATGATGAATTTGTTCGACCAGCGATTACAAATCTCCCATTGAGGTGCCTGCTGAAGTGCTGATGAATGGATGGTGAGCTTCTGAGTTCCAAAGATTTCGATGCAATTTACGTCGGGGCAAATTTCTTGATCTTTATGCATTTCATTGGCTGTATCAAGAGTTATGAGAAGAATCCAAAAAAAAAAGAAATGCCGAATTTTGATAAATTATACTTTTCCCGATTATAACTCAGTCGAACGTGCCCTTTTACAAAAGCTTTAATGAAGCAGGGATTCATTTTCAGTATTAATTTAACCTTTTCAAGGTTTTTACCAGACCTGAAAAACTGATTATTCAGAGTTTACTTTAGCATTCCCAAGTTTGTAGTTTGGCTATCGATGCAATGTCGGGGCAATAAAGGTAAACTATGTATTGGTTTTTAATATAAAATTAAAAGTACCGATCTCATCATTTATATAAAAATAAAATAAAAAAATTGAATTTTATCTCGTTCGATTAGTTTTTTATTGGCTCAATCAGTCATCAGTTTTTATGTATCATTCAACTGAGCAGGTTTCTGAATGATATGATTTGACCAATCCGATTGTTTTCAACATTATGTGCTATGGAGAAAATTGAGAACTTAATTTTATCTTAATAAAAGACACCGATGAGGTAGTAGGGGGAAAATTTTGCGAATTAAAAGTCTAAACCAGCAGGACGGTGCACAAGGAAAGTATATGATTACTAATTAATTAATTATACCTCAACCAAAAAAAGTAATTATACAGTAGAGGATGAAACTAAGAAGGTGATAAATAAAAATCAGTGGCTGACAAGGTTTTAATGCAATGAGTTGTCAGTTGACCGTGTGCATTATATATATGTATATAAAAATTTATGAGTTCAACATGTAACATGCTTACATCACTCTCCATATTCTTTAAAATCCTTATTTTCCCCCTTGAAATTTGCGGTCGGAAGCATCTACTTATGATCAGGATTCCTGAATAAACCCAAGCTTAATTCCAAATTCCTCAATCATATCAATGGCGACTCAATGTACGGACAGCATGTGGGAGGGGAAGTCCTCCCTTGTTTTAATTTTAGACTTAATTTAGATCTATTCTATGCTAGAAGATACATATAAGTACCAAGTATAACATGATACAAGTATAACCAACAAAATAATTTTAAAAAATTACAATATGAATAGATTAGATTCGATATAAAAATATTTTTTATTTATATTTAATAAGTACGGTTATAAAAATAATTTTGATAATATCACTTATATATTTCAAATGATGTACTCCTATTAAATATAACTACAATATTAATATCAATATCAATATAAATATAATGCCAGTGAGTGATTTTTCGTGTCTGTCTGCATAGGTTACAAGTCCGATTAAAAGTCAAGTGTTCAGGACGGTTAGTTTAAGAAGTAATTGCGATCGGTCAAATCTCAAATTTTGACAAGAAAATTAGGAACTATTTATTTCTTACGTGACGTCATTTCAATGTTTTTATTAACAGAATAGCCTGCAAGCTGATCACATCTTTTTGGCTATAAACACATTTATATAATGAAGAAGATTAATTAATTAATCAGTAGGCGCATACATTTTTTGCTTTCTTTATTTTGGGTCTTCGTCATCTATTTTATATGCCAGCCTTACTTCACTTGGCTCAACCATTCGGGTTTGGACCTCTGCTATGTTGTCTTCCTCACAGAAAAATGACCGAAATATAAAATATAATACTATCTTATTTGTTTTTTTTTTTTCCCTCAACCAAAACATGAAACAGTTCCAGGAGATGCATGAACATGGGCCAATGTTTTTATAATGATGAAGCTCCAAAGTCCAAATCCAAAGTCAACCTATATTTTACACCAAAAAAAAAAACTCTTATGAAAGAATTTAGCAGATTGTCGTCAGCATAAATATGCACAGAGTTGTAGGCTTGTAGTAGGGTTGGCAACCAGCGACAGTTTAGCCTGGCAGAAGAAAGGAACTAATTGGCATTATCTGCATATTTGGCTTGAAATTTAAATTGTAGTAGCATGTTTAGCTTACAAAGGTAGAATTGCAAGATTGCAAGCAACTTTTGCCCGTGTAATGGTTGGCTCATTGATAGATGGTTGGGGATCAACAATATGTACTTGAAAAAATCATGAAAATGGCTAAAAGTGCATCTCATATCTTTGTTTTAGGGAATCGTTTAACTTTAACTCAAGATGAGTGGTACATATAGATATATGTTAGATATATATATTTAATATATATTTTTAAATTTTTTTACGTATTTAAAAAATTATATTTTAATATTTAATTTAAATATGTATTATATATATTTATTTGGATACGAAGATTTAAAAAAAAATAAGAGTTTAAATAAAATAGGTTCGTCCAAGTCATCAATCACATGTTAGCTTTATATAATTTGATGGAAATTGTGATGCTTGAGTGCGTGCTTTGCATAATTGTTTTTGCAGTTGGAAGATTTAATTCATCCTTCGCGTGCTACAACAAGCCTCTTTGCCGATAACGACTTCATCCAGAAGTCAACCATTGAAAATTTAAAGATAAACAGAAGATGTGAGTGCATCAAAGGTATATTATAAAGAATTCCGAATTTTTGGTCGTTGAATGGTTATGTTTTGCTGAGCTGAATATTTATATATAGACTTCTAGGCTACCAACACACGCAAACAAACAAACTCTTCTTCCTGCCATTTTATCCTCTCCTTCTAAGCTCTTTTCCACCATGAGAACTCAAAACTCTCTACTCCTTTTTCTTACTTTTTTCATCATCCTCGGTTTTATTCGAGTTACCAGTTGCCGATGTATCAACCAAGAAACCAGTAAAGAAATCGCTCGAAGATTGAGAGACAAGTATTCTCCCATGTTCTTCAGAAGCTTTTCAACCATCCATCGTAGCCTTGGGAAGCCTGGCACCGATAAAATAAGCTCAGTCCACTCAGTTTCACGTCGACTTGTCCCCGGTGGACCCAACCCACTTCATAATTGATTGGCTTCAGCTGTAGTAAAATTCCATTTCTGCCACAAGATTATATAGATAGAGAAGGAGCCCTCTCTTTAATTATTGCGTCGTAGTATTTTATGACTGTTTCATAGAGTAAGATCTATATTTAATATAATTATATATTACCTTTGATTTAAGGTAAGCGTTAGAATGTAAGTATATATATTTAATATAATTATATTTAATTTTTTTAAAATATATATATATACGTGAATATATGTCCGGTAAAATTGTAGAGCAAAACTTATATTTAATAAGGTCGAACACCGTGGTTTCACTGAGTTGAAAAGTTATTTCGGAGCTAGCTTTTTCCTCAGATAAAGATACTTGCTAGTTTATACACACGCATGAAGCGTTTTCAGTTTTAAGAAATTAACTGGGGTTTTTGTTGGTCAGAGTTGGTATGCTTTGAAGTTCAAAAGGTGAAGAGTCTGAGTATTTACAGAACGGAACTGCAGCAAGTTAATAAAATCTCAAGACCTTTGAACAATTCGTCAGACTGATTCACTGTGGATGTCATCATGTCATCCAAAATGCTTGTGCGCCAATTTTCTTGACTTCTTTTGAATTATTAATTATTTTCCTTTAAACTTCAGAGTGCCTCTCGCACGTTTCCTAGCATTCAACGAATTTGTCTCCACGGTTTGATCTTTACTCTTTAGACAAAATGAGTCTGGGTCCATTACCGATCAGCTACTGTGGTCGACTTGAAAGCACGTTTGTGGCCGTTGCGACAAATGTTGTTAGTTGAGTAGAAGTAGAACCGCTTAATAGTCAAACAGTTCATTCGGTTCAGGAGATCTAATTCAGGTTTGAGTTAGAGTTTTTATCATTTGAACAAGTTGATTTTGATCATTGTTTATAAAATAATAAAATTTTTTATTTAAATTTAATTATAAAAATATATAAATAATTAAAAAAAATCTTAAAAATAATATTTAATATTTTAAATAATAATTTAAATTTATAAATCGAACTGAATTTAGATCTAAATAAAAATTTTAAATTTTCAAAAGTAACCCAATCCGATCTATTAACAACAAACTAATTTTTTTAAGCATTTAAGACGAACCAAACTAGAGCAAATCAAGCATACGTGGAGGCGACTTTCACCTTATTTGTCAATTAAATGCATGTATAGTAAAGTACGTGATAGAATAGGAATTAATTTTTGAGTTAAAGCTATTAAATTTATTCCTCCACTCGAAACCTAACAGCCGATAAATTTAAATTAAAAAAAATCGAATTTTAAATTTATTTAAATTTAAAAATAATATACTTTTTAAAAAAGAAATAAATGAAAAAAGTTAGTAAATTTGTAAAACAATCAAATCTAAATTAATTCAAGAAAATTGAATATTAAATTTATTCGGATTTAAAAATAATATTTTTTTTTTTAAATAAATGAAAAAGTTAGTGAGTTTAGAAAACTACCTTGAAGAGATTGCCCTCCATCTATGGACACAAAGTTCAAAACTATTATGGATCATGAGAAGCATTTTAATACTTAAATCAATTAGAGTTTTAAAGGGTTCTTTTAATTAAGCAGAAGAAATATTGAGGGTGCATGAAAAACTTGTGAAACAAATTTTAATTATTTTTTATATTTGATTTTGTTTAAGCTGGAAACCCTTGTAGATGTATTTTTTTTATTCTTATTTTCCTTTTTTTTCTTAATTAATAATAAGTGTAAGGTTGAATTTTTTCACAAATGGTAATTGGAAAATAGGGCATGGACAAGCTAAGATTTCATAAGCTAGGCGCACAGTCTAATCTTTTGCAATCATAGGAGTCTATTGGCCCAAATAGGCCCATTCCGAACACCTAAAAAAAAAAAGGCGATAATAAAATTATATGAATTACTTTACTTTTGACTACGGACTGAAGTAACCGAGAGACACGCGTCTGACGTCACTGACTCGGTCGGCAGATAATGTTAAAAAAACAAAAAGTACTAGACACTTCGACTGCTTAAGTTTAGGACTTAAGACGAGTAAAGGGACAGTTTGGTCCAAATATTACAACCCAACGAAGCCAATGACATGTCACGTAATTTTTACACTTTCACCGCTGCCATTTTCAAAGCTAAAATATTTTTAAGACTAATAAACTAACGAGAGAGGCAGGGAAGATGGAGAATATGCTGTTGTTGTTTACTTTCTAATACGAAACCCCAAGCGTAGAAGAAGGGGACGTTTTAAAGTGTATGATCATAAATAAGTAATAATAAATAATATATCCAGTTGAAAGCACTGTAATAAGTTATGGCTACACGTGGTTTCTGAAGAAAGAAACCCCTTTTGTTTGAATTCACACTTTCCCTTTCTCTCTTTTTTTTTTTGGTTTGAGGCTTTGAAACACCTTTTTTTTTTCGCCGGAAGTTGTTATCTGTGAGGGTTGAGACTTGTAAAAAAAGAATGGAGGACCAGACGTCTGATGACTGGCTACCACCTGGCTGGAAAGTGGAGGTGAGACAAAGAAGGAATGGTAAAAAAGATAAGGTAAGTGTAAATTGATCATTTCAGTTGATAATAAAACAACCAGTTTCAAGATTTTTTTTTTGTTGCTATTTTGTGTCATTTCAAGGTTTTAGCTTTAAAAATGTAAGATCCTTGGTTGTTTTACCTAATTTTGCTTCTGGGGGACTTCAATGTTGAGCTTCTGGTTTGTGCACCATTTGCTGTTGGTTTTTTCTTTTTTAATAATTTGAGTTTATAGCATTAGAAAGATAAGATCTTTAATTTCAACTATAAATTTCTTCTTGATTTTACTATTGTAACTGTTGTATTTAGCTCTTCCTATATTTTGTGTGTGTGTGTGTTTGTTTCAGTTTCCACCACTTTTTGTGTGTGGCTCAGATTGATAAGGAAATCATTTGCCCCTCAACTTGAGTGCCTGTAGAATGTAACAACTACTTTATCCCTTTGGTTTTCTAGTTGTTGGAGGGTTGATGATGCAGTAATTATTGGTTAATGGAGATATTTAGTGGATGCTAACTCGTTTCATGTTTGAAGGAAACAAATGTTTTTGGATAACTTGTGCAAAGATATAGCTGGACTGCGAAATTCTTTAAATTATTGAAAATAAAAGTTGTGAGAAATAAGGTCCTGAATGTTCTGATAGAAAATGAAATCATTAAATGGTAAATATTTGCAACATCATCATATCGCTCACATACTGATTGTTAAGTCGATAGGCTAAAACAGTAACTTGAGCCAAGTTGAATTGCGAAAGTTTTAAAACAGAAAGCTGATTTTCACAAACTTGGAGATATAGAAGTCATCTGTGAAAGGGGTCCATCTAGCCCCTTTCTGCATCATGCATGCTTGATTTCTGATCTCCGCTAACAATTTTAGCAACGTATTATCTTATTTGCCGGGCAGAGCCTTAAACAGATCGATTAGGACTGGGTTGCCTTGTGATGAAAATTCTCAACGGAGTTCTGAACTGCAGTTAAATGCCTGTTGTTCTATTTGTTTTTTGTCTTTCTTTGGAATAGATGCAATGCTGCTTAAGAAGAGGATGCTTTTCTAACTTCTACCTCACTCTGTGTTCTATGAAAAGAAATGGAGATTGAGTAATATTCTCTTCAACCAAGGGAAACGCTTTTAGTTGTGATGCTTTTTTTTCACAAATCTTTATTTCCTGGTGGTTTCTTCAGTATGACACAGTGGATCCCCTAGCATACGTCAACATTCTTCTCAGAATTTAAATGTCTTGTACCGGTGTATTTGTTTTGGCGGAGCAGTACCTCTGAATTATTTCTCTTCTTGATTTCCGAATACTAATTGAGAGTTATGGTGGATACATCAAGCAAATAAAAAGCCTTATTGGCAACAACTCTGAATGCACGATGATTCATTCATAGCCTTACATGACATTTGGGCTTATTTGCAGTGTTACTATGCTCCCTGCGGTGAACATAGATTCATTTCCAGGGCAGAGGTGTTTCGCTATCTTGACAAGTGTGGTTCTAATACAGAAGAGAAGGAAAAAGTCTCGGGCAAGCAATCTCCCAAAAATGTCTGCTGATGAAATCCGATCTTTGCCTTTTGTTTATAACTTAAATCTATGTTGATTTTGAAAAATTTGTTGACTAAACAATCAAAATTTTTTTATTGTTCAAGCGATATAGGTTACAGTTGAGAAGGCTGAGGCCGAAGGGTTACCTCCAGGATGGACTAAGGAAGTCAGGATAACAAAGAGGGCAAATAAAGTCAGAAAAGATCTGGTACTAAAATTCATTTTCTTACATTTGTCTACGTTCTTTCTAAAGAAACTTATACCA
>JAQSVH010000004.1:17744507-17755742 GCA_029448705.1 Adansonia digitata
AGTTAAAAGATCCACAACCAGAATTATTTAACCAAATTTTTTAAGTGCAAAAATGTCAATGATATGAATAATGAAATTTAAAACACTCTATTCTTAGATATAAATCTGTCCATAGTAATATTATTCTTCTAAATTTGAGGATTCTTCAATATTCAAAAGGACTTAAATTAAAATATTAAATAAAAATAAATTTAAGCAAAAGAAATGTACATTTTAAAAATAAACTAGACCTCGAGAGTGACATTTCTTGTTCGGACCTAATTTAACTCGTCTTATTATTAGTCACATAATTTTATTTAAAAGCAATCAATTATTTTTTGTGCCTGTTTAGCCTGATTTGTTTTTGGGACTTAAAAGCTCTTAAAAATATAAGTCAAGCCAAACAAGTTTTTTAAAATAACTTATTTTAACGAATGAAATAAAAAGATTTAAAAATAAATTAATATTTTTACATAATATTTATTTCTTTTCAAAAAAAAATATCTTCATTTATTAAATATAAAATTAATATCTAAAAAAATTTATAAAAATAAAATTATTAAATAATTCTAATTTAATTTTTATAAAGGCTTTATAAAAAATTTTAAGCTAAAAAAATTAAAGCATTTAAGATGATCTTTATTTTTCTCCGATTTGAGCGATTATGATTGGAGAAAGTTGTTTATAGTTTCGTCTTCAGCCGGTATTTCCATTTCTAGTGATTGGACATCCGAACCGCAGCTCCTACAAGTCCTTTCTTTCTCGCACGAAAGGACAAAAAAGATGTGTAGTTTTTCGCCTCTTACCAGGACCATACGTAGGCAGAGAACGACTCTATCTACATTCCAGAGAGCTGCGCTGCTCTGCTCTGCTCTATTCCAGTTTGACTGTTCTTGATATGGGAGGCCACCCAGGCCACCGAAAGAGTAGCTCCCCGATCGCCGTAGCTTCAAAATTCAGGTTGTGTAGGAAGCCCTATTATAAGTCGTACAAGGGGGATGGCCTCTTTCACTTGGATTGAATGCTTCAGGTTTACTTTGGTAGAACGTAACTTTTGAGCTTAAATCATTGTTAGTAGTACAATTTTTAGATTATAATTAGGTTTTTTTAACTTAAAACCTTTTTAATCAGCAATACTAAATTAACCCTGCTGGTTAGATGATAGGGTGCCAGTTTTAGAGCTATTTAATCCACTCAAAATAAGCCAAATGTAATTAATATAGTTTCAAAAGTCAAAATTCTATGATGGAAAAAAAAGTTCAATGAATCTTCTTAGATTTAGTTTTACAATCATAGAAGTCTACTAGGGCAAAGACAAAACCCATAATAAAATACTACACAATAATGCTTGGGACAAGTCTAATGTCTTTGAACCGATAGGTATGCGACAGTACTATTACTGGACGACTGACAAACTCCCGAATCCATGCGGAGAAATCTTTCCCTACTGTGAAACCCCACTATAAAACCTACATCAAACTGCTTTCTCAACAGCCTTTGCTAGTCATTGTTGGACGACAACAGGGTCGGACTGGACAGTTTGGTCCAAATAGTTAGCCACGTACCCAACCTAACAATTAACGAAGCAATAGCGCATGATGCCACGTAATTTTCTACATTTCACCAGTTTCATAATTTGACTGCGTTTGATTTCCCTAAGGTGAAATCTAATCACTCCAAGAAAACAACTTACGGCATAATATGCTGTCGCCTGTTTGTTAATTCAAAACCCAAGTTTTGGATTGGATGGGGGGACACGTTTTAAGCGCATCTCCAATTGTAAACACACTAAGTTTGGCTCTTGTTTCTGAGGAAACCAAACCCTTTGTCTTAATTTAACACTTTTTTGAAGCTTTTTACTCTGCTTCAAAGGCACACAAACTTAAGAGGGAGAAATACCCTTTTCTTCCGACCTTTCTCTTGTCGCCGGAAGTTGCTACTGGTGAGGCTTGTAAGAAAAGAAAAAAAAATGGAGGAGCAGACAACTGATGACTGGCTGCCACCGGGCTGGAAAGTGGAGGTGAGACAGAGAAGGAATGGTAAAAAAGATAAGGTAACTGTAAATTTTTTTTTTCATTTAATAAACGAAACCCAGAATCAAATTTTTTTTAAAGCTATTTTGTTTTATATCAAGGTCTTAGCTTTAGGAATGGCAGATCCTTGATTTGTTTTACCTAATTTTACTTCCGGGACTTCAATTTTGAGCTTCTGTTTTTTGGATCATTGTTAAGGTTTTTTTTTTTTTTTTGGTGTTCTGAGTGTATAGCATTAGAAAGATAAACATCTTTAACTTCAACTGTAAATTTCTTCCTGATATTACTATGGTAATTGTTGTATTTAGCACCTCTTATAGTTATTGTTTTTTGGTTTTGCCTTCTTTTCTGTCTAGCTAGGGTAGACAAGGAAGTGATAACCACTCTATTCTAGTGCTTGGAGAAATTAGCAACTACTTTCTGCATTTGCTCATTGAAGGAAAACAAATGCTTCTGAATAACTTCTGTAAAGCTGTAGTTGGACTGTAAAATTCTTGAAATTATTGAAAATCTAATTTGTGGGACATGAGGTTTTGCTAGGAAATGGAGAAAGTAAATTTTTGCAACCTTTGTCATATCACTTGAATGCTATACTGATTGTTTAATGATGGGCTAAAATAGTAGTTAGAGCTAATTTGAACTGCAAGAGTTCTGACAAAGAAAAGTCAGATTTCACGATTTTGGAGATATAGAATTCATCTATAAAAGGGGTGCCCCTTCTGCATCCAAAATGCTTTATGGTAGATCTCCATTGACAATTCTAGCAACTTATTTTCTTATTTTCTGGACAGGCCCTTAAACAAATTGATTAGGACTGGATTGTGTTGTCAGAAACATTCTTACTAGAGTTACGAAATGCAGTTAGGTTTCCCTTTGTGCCATTCATCTTTGTCTTTATCTTAGAGCGGATGCAACGCTGCAAATGAAGAAAGTGCTTTTTTGTCTTCTACCTTACTCTTTCTTCTTGGAAAATACGAAGAGATTGAATAATATTATACTGAAGTTAGGGGAAAATACTTGTAGTTGTTATGCTTCCGTTTCAGTCATCTATATTTATCAGTGGTTTCTTCAATATGTCCCATGGATCTGCTAGCATAAATCGATGCTATTCTCTGTATTCAAATATCTTGTACCAGCTTAGTTGTTTTGGCGTAGCAGTACTCATAAATTATTTCACATCTTGATTTCTAAATACTAGTTGAGACTTATCGTGGATGCATCAAAAAAATAAAAAGTCTTATGGGCAACACTTGGAATGCAAGATGATTCATTCAAAGCTTATTTGAAATTTGGCCTTATTGCAGTGTTACTATGCCCCCTGTGGTGAACTTAGATTTCTTTCCCTGGCTGAGGTGTTGCGCTATCTTGACAAGTGTGGTTCTGGAACAGAAGAGAAGGAAAAAGTCTCTGCCAAGCAATCTTCAAAAAATCTCTGTTGATGAAATCTGCTCTTTCCCTTTTGTTTATAACTTTATATATAAGTTTTTTTTTTTTTTTTTCTTTTTTGGGTACCACTTGTTGACTAAAGAAGAAAAGTTTTTATTGTTCAAGCAATCTAGGTTACAGTTGAGAAAGCTGCGGCAGAAGGCTTACCTCCTGGATGGACGAAGGAAGTTAGGGTAACAAAGAGGGCACATGGTGTTAGAAAAGATCCGGTACTAAAACTTTTTTTTTCTTACAGTTATGTACATGCTTTCTAAAGAAAATTTACCAGTTTTTTGTTGTGTGCATCCTGGTGCTGTCATATTAATGGATGTTGATTTGTCTAGGTCTGTGATCTTTCATTTTTTTTTTTTTTTGTTTTAAAGTTGATTAGTCACCTTGCGTATTAGCTGCTGGCCATGCTACTTTAATTTATATTTAATTTCTGCAGTTTTACACTGATCCTGTGAGTGGATATGTATTCCGTTCCATGAAGGATGCACTTCGTTACGTTGAAACTGGGGAGCTTGGAAGGCTTGCGTTCAAGCCAAAGGACAAAGGCAGCAACAACGAGGACTTGGAAGAAGATAATATCTGTGTATGTATAATTATGTTTGGATTCTCCAAGTTCCTATAGTTGCATATCTAAGTTAATTCTGTCTGAAACTGTGCTTACCTTTCAGTTCTTTATCTTTGTGAATTTCCCTGGTTACAATTATCAGTCAATTGGATTTGTCTGTCGATAGTACTGTCTTGCCTCTGGTTATTTCAACTTTACTCTAGCCTGAGTCTTAGGATGACGGACATTAGTACTGAAATGCAAATTCTGGCTTTAGAAAAATTAGGATACGTTATTGACGCTACTACTGTGAACGTTAAGAAATCTGTGAGACAAGTACTTGCATTTCACTCATAGAGTATGAAGTTGAAGCTCAAGTTTATTTTTGTCATACTACAGGTTTTCGTAAACTTGAAATTGTCTTGTTTGGAAATTGGAGCTATTGCCTTTATCTTCCTCATGATGAACAAATTATGCTTGGAGTGTGTCTAGATTTATACTTATATGCCTATGTGTATATGTGTAATTTATGTACATTTTTTATTATTATTATATTTTGTATATCTTGGATGAATATGCGTGTACATATTAATTGTCTAAGTTATGTGATTCTAAGAGATTATTGTTTAGCAAGGTTTCTAAACCTTTAGAGCACCTAGACTCCAAGTTGCTTGGTTACTACACAAGAAGCGAGTCCACATTACAAGCTTTTCATGATTGAAGAATGTTTTAGATTTCAACTGCCCGACTTGAGTTTTCTTTGCCTTCATTCCAGTCGTTTCTCTTGAAGTAGTGGGTCTAATACCCCTAAAAGAGCAGACAGTTATCAAGGGGCCGACTTGCGCTGAATATTGCCTTGTCTTTGTGAATTGATAATGGTTGTCACGAATCCAGTTGCTGACTTGCAGAAATATGCCTAGAATTTCCAGATGGCCAACATGTTAAAATGAGATGGACTAAAGCTTTTCTCCAGGTCCTTCACATCGGGTTTATTTTTTACTTTTAGGATTCTGCTCAAGTCCATGTATCTTGAATCTTGGTACCTTAGTAGAATGCCTCTGAACGATGATCATCTTCTGGCATTGACATTTAATGTAGAACTGAAATAACTAATCAGTTTGAAATTTGCCTTGCTTATTGAATGGTATCATCCCTCAGTTAGTGTTTGATGTTTATATCTTTTTCCCTCCTCAAGACATTGTTCTCGGCTGGTCTATTTGGATATCAATTATGCAAAACTTGATCTATTCTTGGCATTTTATTTCTCTGTCTTGTAGGAGCTGGCCGTTGGTGAAATACATAAAGTAGCTTTGAGTGGAACAACTGATGAAACAGAGAGACAGAGTGCCGAACAGGTTTCAAATTTGAGTGAAATAACAAAGGAAAAAGAGATGCTTACTTCTGCCAGTACCGGGGAACAGATATTCCTCTCTGAACAAGCTCTTGATCAGCATAAAGGTTTAAATTTGCAATCCCTTGAAGCTCTAGTTATTGTTATTAATTTTTATCTTTTCTCTTCAATTTTACTTTGCTTTACCTTTTATCTGATCATTTTCTGGGGAGGGGGATCTTGAGTTCTGTGGTATTTTTCTAATAGGATATGATCCGAACAAATTGATATGGAACATTTCATGAACTTATAATTGAACAAGATATATAGTTTAGTCTTTGGTAATGGACTATTTGATGCTGAAAATTGGGGTGTTGGATTCCACTGATATGCTTATGGATAACATTGGATAGGATAATGCAACTGATCCAATTTCTCTTTCGTGTATCAGCGGAAGTAGGTGCTGAATTGAGCAGCTTGATCCTGTCAGAAGTTAAGGGCTCAGAAAAAATACGAGGAAAAGATTCTGAAGATGTACATGCTTCAGGCAATGTAGTTGGAAACTTCTTGTTAGATAAACAGTCTAGAGAAAATGGGAAGGCAAAGGATGAAACTGAGAAAACCAAGCAGGGAAGGGGCAAAACTAAGCTTAGAAAAGCTCTTAATGTTCCTCGACGAGCTTCAAAAAGACTTGCTGGGGTTGCACTTGATCCAACACCGGAACTAAAAACTACTAGAGCTCGCCGATCCTTAGTTAAGCAATTAAATGAAGAAGTACCTGATGCAACTGAGAATTCTTCCCACAGTACCTGTATCTATGGGCCCTCAAAACAACCTGATCGACCTGAGCCTGCTTTAGAAATGAATTGTGCTCTTAATGCTTCTAAGAGTAAAGAATTGATACTGGTACCAAATAACATGCTTTCTTCTGGGGACTTACTGACGGTGAATGGTCATGTTGGAAATTTAGAAGCAAAAACTAAGGATGACGAAGATAAACGTGTTTTGCCTTTGTTGAACGCCGCTTTTCCAGGAGTACATTCTGGAAAGGTCGAAAGTGATGATAAAGCTAGTGAGGTGCAAGGATCCCTTGTTGATATGCCTCTAGCAGATTTATGGACAGATCCATGCATTGCATTTGCCATTCAAACTCTAACTGGAATACCCTGTGATACTCCAAAAATCTCTGAGTCGAACAGTAATAAAGGTCTAGGTATTCTGGCTACCCCAGAAGCTCATGCTAAGAGGGAAGAAAATGGAAATAGGAGTGTTGAAAGACAGGGATGTGCAACCGAAGTACCTCTGATAAATCCGGCTATTCTGAAAGAACATGCTGGAAAGGATGAAAAAGGCTTCAATACTGATGAGATGCCTGAGTCATCCTTAGATATGCCTTTGGCAGATATCTGGTCAGACCCTTGCATCGAATTTGCCATCAAAACTCTCACTGGGGCAATTCCAGTTGAGTATGACCTGGAGAATCAGGCCCACTTTCAGCAGCAACCAAGCTCTTCGCTAACACAATCCAGTGATCACGTGACCCTTCCGGATGTTGGCATAGATAGCTTCTCCCAAACTGATTTCGTATGCCAGCAATATGATGTCTCAGAGAAGTCAATGTCTAAAGAGCATGGTATCGGAAATCCTATATTTAACTATACTCATCATCGCAGTGGAGGGAGGCCGTGAATGCCGAAGGCTATCGACTTCTTTGTATAGTTGAAGAAACTTGCTAGAGTTTTGAAAAGAAGACTACTAAGTACTAACCTTGTAACCTTCCCTCTATGTTTCAGTGTTTCATATTGCTGTGTAATTATTGTTTCCCACTTGGGTACACATAACCGTAAAATATGTGGTTTGCGTCATTAAGCCAACTAGTTAGCTTGGCAGTGTGACACTAACGCTATGGAATTTGTAACCTGATGAGATATTACTAACTTTAATGACCAATGTTGAATATGACTGTAGTGCTCGCAATGCTTCCAATCCTAATGACCAACTAGTTTCCAAGCCCAATGACAAATGTTGAATATGACTTTAGTGCTGGCAATGCTTCCAATCCTAATGAGACTATGATTGGGTAAAACTTTATTGCAACTCTTTGTACTAAAATGAATAGAATATTTTAGTTTTTGTACTATTAAGTTTAATATTTTAGTTCTTGTATTTTTAAAATTATAGTAAATAGAAAAATAATTAATGGTGCAAAAAAAATTTAAATGTTGATAAACTCTTAACGTATTTATGTAATATGGAATTTTATAAGTGCTAATAGTTTTGGGTTTAAGGTCAGGTTTGGATTTTTTTATATAAAATTAAAATTTCATATCATATAATTCGTCAATATTTTATTGATATTTAGATGATTTTTTCAATACCGTTAATTATTTTTTTATTTGCTATAACTTTAAAAGTACATGAATTAAAATATTATATTTAATAATAAAAAAATTAAAATAATCTCTTTATTACGGCACAGGAACTTTTCGTAAACTTTTATATCCATGACTGCTATGCTGCAAATTTTTTTTTTGGGGGGGAGGGGGGGTGTGGTGTAGGAGACTTATCTTGCTGAATTTAACGTGCCAAAATGGTAAGTCTGAAGTAGAAAAAGTATGTAGAGCTTTCTTATTGCTCTTACTTATATTGTTCTTAAACTTTCTTAATCGAGGCTAGTATTCGGAATTCCTGATTTTGCTGTTCTCATTCTATCAAAGCCTTTTTTGGGGAAGCTGCACGAGTTGATTATGCTTTGCTTTCGATTAGGTTGTGTTTGTATTAATGGCGAAGCCAAAGACTGTTCTGGAGGGTTGATGACGAATCGCCGTAGTCGGTAGTGAAGCTAACAGTGGTAGAACGGATCATGGCGACCACAGATCTGATTAGAAGAGAGTTTATGGGTGTACTGAGAGGTTGGTGGTCAATAAAGGAGGTTCAACTGATCAGGGATTTGAGGGATAATCGGAATGGAGTTTCCTTTAGTAGCAAGAAACTGATGAGATCAGCAATGGAGAATTGTCCTTGGTCAAATTATGGGATTATACTTTAATTTGCAAAAATGGCCAAGGATAAACCGATCAAGGAAATTGATTTCTTGAAGATCCCTGTTCGGGTTTCAAATTCACAAACTGCCATTGGAGCTTCTTCCGAAGAAGAATGCAGAGAAAGTAGCTGGGGTCTTGGGGAAGGTAATCTCCTCTAAGGAGAAAGTAGCCGAAGGCCCTGATTTCTGGTAACCTTATTTTTAAACCCCCCAAGATTACTTGTAAGCTATTTCAACATTTTCGTTCTAAACTTGTTAAATAATTTTTGAAAATTTTTAGATTTTCCGCCATTGGAAGTTGTTAACAGTTTATCTATCCATGACTCATCTTAAGGAAAGAGTTTTGATCTTTTACGATAATAGAGGGAGAAATTCCCATTGTTAGTTGATTTGAACAGGACCACTGCCCATTGTTAAGGGAAAGGCTAATGTTGCAGGTGCTGCTGCACAAAAGCAATCCGTATTGGAGCCACAGGTGGCCACTTCGGATAAATAGAGCAGTTTAGAACTGTAAGAAGTAAAATCTGAACATTGGGTTCTTCCAATGTATCCAACTTTGGTATAAGTTAGTTAAATCATGTACTTGGTGCTTGCATTCTATGTTCTCATATGCAATCTTTTGGCCCTTGATCTTGTTTGGAAATGAAGGTGTTTCGAAGTTTGGATGATGGTTGAAAGGAGATTGTTTGGATATGTATTCTTGGAAGAGCTTTATAAGATATCAGAAAAATGCTATTGCCAATTAGCGAATAATTTTCGCAGTCCCAAGAGTAAAATTTGCTCTGGAGAGTTGAATAATTAATGCTTAGCGTAGGCCTCATTCTTAGGACCACCGGTTAGTTCTTTAGTCCTTCATATTATATCTAAGTAGACATGATGATTTTGGATATTATAGGAAAACACGATACAAACACAACAAGTTTAATAAATACGAAAACACAAAATGGCATGACAAGTTTAAATACAATTATCATATACGATTAATACATGCATCACATTCATTTTTAAGAATTTTGACATATTTAACAATTTATTTTATGTTTATATTTTTACAATTGATAAAAGAACACGAAACACCCTTTGCAAATAGAAACAATGGAGACTTAAGTAGGAATGTTGGTTAGTAATTTTAATAACTCCTTTCAAATTGAATTCTTTGTTGTATAAAATGAGCATGATTTACAATTACTATGAATAACATTTTGAGAAGCCATTTCCATGGCGACAGCTCTAGCTTAGAGTGTGGGGAAAAAGGCTGATTAACTTTTAATCAAATATAAAACCTAATGTGAACCCTGATTTATTTACAGAAGCTACAAAAACAAGGAGGAGCAACTGTACCTTGGTATCTTTCCCTCTAAGCTCTAAGTAGGACTGGTAAAACCTGCACGACTTCTCAATGTTTCAGTTCTTTTGCTTCTCGCTTCTCGCCATAACCTCCACCAACCACTCCTCGCCTTCTTTAATCCCCATCCTGCATAGAAGAACACTGCATTGATTACATCTTTTGTAAATTTAAAGTGATCTAGATGGTTATAGTGGCCGTACAAGACTCCGTATAAAAACTGATGGTCGATAATAATATTATTGGAAGTAAGATTCCTACTGCATCCAGGCAGAAAAATGCGGCTCAAACATGACGGAGTCAAGATTTTCATGAATAAACTAATACATTAAAAGCAGAAACAGCCTCAAACAAGTAAACCCTTTCATCCAACTTTTTAAGATCTAGATATCAGGCAAGTTCGTTGGCCGTTACAGCTTCAGAGAGATCCTGCATTGAAGCACAACTGTTAAAACTGTGACCACTGAGACCACAATCCACTCAAATTCAACATAGGCGATGGAAGAAACTAATCTCGACAATTTTCCATTTTGTGGAATACTTTTTCCCTTACTACATCCTTTCTAAATGCGAAGTAAGTCAGGCTGCCATGAAACTATGAAATACCAAAAAAAAAGGACTAGCCGGTCAGAACAGCTGGACAGAGGACCACTGACTTGTCCAGTTGACAATTATATAGAAACTAGGCAACAGTCGAACCTATCAAAAATCAGTTCAAATGGTAAAAAAAACTAGATTGAACCAGTTAAAGAACAGTTATATAAACTGTAAAATTTGATTTGTAATTAATGAGATTTGAATCTTAACCTCTTAGATTCTTATTAAAATCATACCATTTAAGCCAAATGCAATTTTTGTTAATTATCAACTATATTTAATATTTATATTAAATTAGTGTTTAAACATAAAAAAATGCATATATATCAAACGAGCTGATCCAACTGGTTGAACTGATTGGACCAGGAACCAGAAGTCTAACCGGTTTGACATTCAGTTTAGTTTTATTAACACTGCATGAAACTAGATGTTTTCAAGTCCAAGAAGCATAAAAATGCAACAGATAATACACTAAATGCAGAAATAAATAAAATGATACAAGGAAAGATGTATGACATGCAAACAATGATTTCTCATGGACGCTTTAAGGAAAAAGGGAAGAACCTTCATTGTCAACTTGTAATATACATAACAAGGATTTTTGGGATTTGGGATTAGGATTTAAGACTAATAGTAGCAGCTTGTTTGCTAATATCAAGAGAGAGGCTCCCTGCAGATCCTCATGTCTAAGAACTTTCTTTGGATATGGAATAGAAGATATTAGTAAGTCAATATATCACAATCACAAAACCTCAAAAGTTATAAAACTGTAGTCAATACCACACTATAACAGTATATGCCCCTTATCATTAAACAATTAGACATTACTTACCAAGTGCAGATTTTGAGGCTTCAAAAACGTGAAGGGCAAGCAGCATCAATTACAAAAATACAGCATGTGCCTCTTCGTAATATTTCTCCCAAATT
>JAQSVH010000004.1:17757456-17770660 GCA_029448705.1 Adansonia digitata
ATATAAGCTTGTAAAAAAAGTTAAACCAACATTGATCTTAAATCTGATGAATATTATATATAATTACTCATAAATTTGGTGAATATTAAATATAATTATTCATAAATTTAATTATCATTAAAAAATTTTAGCTTTATTATTTAACTGATATTGATTTTTTTATATTTGATAGATTTCTTTAGAGCATTATATATAATTGATGAATATTTAATTTATAAAATTTATTTAATTTCATTTATTTCATATTTAAAAATATTTTATATATATATAAATTAAAAATATTCAAACTTTAATAAACTCGAAATAAAACATTAAAACATATTGATATCGATATATTAATATATCAAAACAAAAACAATATTATCTTAATTTTAACCCTAATTCAAGGCTACAGATCATTATCGACCCGAGATTCAACCACGTTACTTAAAAACCGGCGCCAAACGAGGTTGTTGCCTGCCGCCAATTCCCCACATATCAAATTGAAATTCTGCCCAAGTAAATGTTCCCCATTTTTCTTCTACAAAGAAGAATTCAATCTGTTTATTACTTATCAACTGTTCCAACTTTCGTTTTTGCAGAGTAAAAGTAAGAACAGAAAATAATGCAGATCCAGGTCAAGTGCAGTTGTGGAGCAGAGAAGTGCCCTGAATGGGCAATAATCGAATTGCAAGGCGTGGTTGAAGTGCAGCATCCTTCCTTCCAACATTCTGTCCAAAACCTCCAAATCGGCCAGCTCTGCCGCCCTTCTTCCCAGGTTCCTTTTCTGTTTTCGCTTTAGAGTTATTATACAGTAATATTACTAATTAAAAAGAAAAAATCTATTTAAGAGATCTTAGTACCAAAAAGAAAAAAATTGTGCAGGAGAATTATACTTTCACGATTGGGTATCATGAATTAACAGGGTCGAAAGTGGCCCTGAAGAAACCCATGTTGGTGCTGAAGAAAATCAAGTGCATGGACGTCGACCAAAGTGATGACGAGGCTGCTTCTTCATCGAGGGTGGAGCTCGATGTTGTTGGAATTATTCGCCACAAAATTTTGTTCAAGACGAGGCCTAAGGCCCTCATGTCTGGTATGCTTTTTCTGTTTCTTGGCTAAGATTCTAGTAAGCTTCTTCCAACATTTTTCATTGTAAACTTGTCAACTTAATTTCTGAAAAATTTTAAGCTTTTTCACCATTTACAGTTGAAGGTGGAAACGAATATCGTAAAAAAAAAAAAAATGAAAAAGAAAAAAAGGAACATAAAGTACCTAGCTAAGCATGGATTTCTTGTTGACATAATGTTGTATTATATCTTTTTACGGAATTCTGAAGAAAACTATGTGATCTCAAGTAAAATTTATCATTTATCAACTACAGCTGTTCTCGATTGAATTAAATTTAAAGTTTAATTAAATCGATTCATGCAATTGATCTTCAGCAAGTTTAGCGTTTAAATCTTAAGAGTTTTGATCTTTATGGTAAAATAAATGTTGTAAGAAAGAGTGGTGAGGGGGGGGGACTCTAAATCCCTTATTCCCTGGTTCAGATCCGGATGTCGCCCGATCAGTTTCCCAAACTCGAAATCCTAACACCTAGGATTCAGGGAAATACGAGAGTAGTGGAAGGGAATTAGTAAATCTTGACTAAGGGAGTTTTGAATTAGATTGGATAATGGGTGTGTTTAGTTAACTAATGAATGGTCATAGAAGAGTTGGAAGATATTTTGTATATAGACTGACAAAAGTCTCTTTGAGTGTTCAGGTATCCAATTAATATTAGATTGGATGGATAATTGGCTTTTACTTAATGAGAGACATCAAAAGAAAGAATAAGTCTTGTTATTGCTACGTGTGAGTAACATTCTTTTGATACCTTCAAAAGTCCTATTGCGTGTTTTGCTTTTGCTTAATGATTCTCCATTTTACTAGAAATCATATAAGAATCTGTGGCCCTTGTTTGTGTTCTTTTGCTGGTCTTAGGATACATGACCTTTATAGTTTATAGCTTAGCTGTATAATACAGGGAGAAGTCTAACACCTACTTCCCCACGCCAATGTTTGTTGATTTGAACAGGACCGCGGCCATTGCTAAAAGCTGATGCTGCTGGTGCTGCCGCACAAAAGCAATCAGCATGAAATCCATGGATGGTACTTTGAACAAACAATTAGAGCAGTTTAGAGTCTTAACAAGTGAAACTGATTGTTGGGATATTGGAATGTACTCAAGTCAATTAAACTATGTCCTTGGTGCTTCTATTCTATAAATGTTCCTAAATGCTGTCTTTTGCCCTTTTGATCCATGTTTGTTGTAATTTTCTTGCTTTAAGAAAGGTGTTATTTAAGTCTAAAGATGATGCTTTAAAGCAAATTGCTTGAATTTATTCCTGAAAAATTTTACGAGAGAGCAGAAAAAGCTAATCCCGAAAATTAGGGAATGATTGATTAACCAGCAGAATAATCTGCTCTAACAAATTGATTTAAAAATAATCAAATAAGTGAAAAATGTATATTTTTTAAAAAATCAAAATCCTGTTATGTATGAATTGATATGTGCTGATACTAATCAATATTGACTGATATAAAAAATCAAAACGATATAATACTAATGTAGTTTTATTTTACTAAAATTGATACGAACTTGCTAGTACAGTATTGACTATCTTGATACAAACCTGCTTGAAGAAGAAGCCATTTGGAAGAAAGGAAACCCAAGAGGAATCTTGGCATGTAACTCATAAGAACTTCAAATTGGGTTCTTCATATAAAATAGCATCTTTAAAATTAGTTTGAATGAGAATTGAGAAGCCATTTCAACGGCGACAACTTGCAAGACATTAGCATCATCTGAATTTCACACATTATCAAAACAAGAAAAAGGCATAACTTGGCAGAATTTGGAAAAAAATTGCTTAACTTTTAATCAACCATGATATCTAATGTGAACCCTGATTTTATTTACAGAAGCTACAAAAGCAGGGTAAAGTAACTGTAACCTGGTATCGCCCCCCCCCCTTTTCTACACTCTAAGGAGGACCAGTTACACCTGCACGATTTCTCAACATTTCAGTTCTCTTGCTTCTCTCCATTACGTCCACTAGCCACTCCACACCTTCTTTAATCCCCATCCTGCAGTTCAAAAAAAAAAAAAAAATTGTATCGTAAATTTATGGTGAACTGGATGGTCACGATGACTGTACAATACTCCATGTACAAACTCTACGTCAATAATACATAATGAATGCAGGATTCTTACGGCATCCAGGCAGACAAATGGAGCTCAAACTTGAAGGAGACAAGCTTTTATAAATAAACGAACTTACCCATCAAACGCAGAAACAGCCTCAAACCTGTAAACCCTTTCATCCAATTTTTTAAGATCTAGATATCGGGCAAGTTCTTCAGCTGATACAGCTTCTGAAAGATCCTGCACCAAAGCACAAAAGAGAGACTGTAGTCTACCCAAATTCAAAAGAGAAAATTGAAGAAAATCTTGACCAAATGAGAGGAAAAGAAATGAAAATCATATTGTTTTACCATTATATCTTTGTAAATTGAGATAAAATTTGAAAAATGATGGATAATCTTCATAAACATGCACATTTAAGTAACATCTCTCTCATTTTCTCTCTTCTTGTCATTCCAATTTGGATTGATTTGTTTTTATGCATAAAAATGGAAAATAGCCATCTTTCCTATTTTCTTTCATCTCACTTTTCTTTCCCACCAAGCACACTCAAATTTAATTTTCTTTCCACTTTTCCGCCCTCTTCTATCCATCCTTTCAACTTTTCACTGTACCAAACACACCCTAAGGCTGACAAGAAACCAAATGTTTACAAGTCCAAAATGCCACAGATAAGGCAATAAACGCAGACATAATTAGAATGACAAGAATTCCGATAGAAGCTTTAAAGAAACAGGGAAAGAATTCTCATTGTCAACTTTAAAAATAAATAACTAGGATTTTGGGATTTGGGATTAAGGACTAAGGGTACCTGCTTGTTCGCTAAAATCAAGAGAGGGGCTCCCTGCAGATCCTCATGTCTAAGAACTTTCTCTGGACAAAATGTAAAAGGTATTAGTAAGCTATTGTATCGCTATCACAAAACCTCTCAAGCAATGTTGTCAAGGCAAGTGCCTAGACATGCCTAGACATTATGCCTTAGTCCAAGACAACAAATGTGCTTCAAACCCTTTTAGGAAAGGCACTATTTATAAAATTGTGGTCAATAACAGCATAACCCCATATCCTTAAACAATTAGATATTACTTACCAAGTGCAGATTTTGAATCTTCAAAACGTGAAGGGCAAGCAGCATCTATTACGAACATCACAGCATGTGCCTCTTCATAGTATTTCTCCCAAATAGAGCGAAGACCAGGCTGGAAAGAAAGGAAGGAGGATAAATTTATATCACATCTTGCGCTTACTTTGGACATACGTATTGCATGACTGAAAATATAAAATAAAAAACGCCAAGCTTTTAGCATCAAACACTGTAACTGCATATTGCCAGTTTATCGCCCTTAAATACATTTCAATAAAAGCGGAGCAAAGTGCTTTAAGAAGTTCTACTAAATACATTGCAGCGAAACTAGTGAATAGAGTGAAAGCTTTTGATTGGACAAAACTCAGAAGTAGCATTCAAAAAGCATGAGTAATATGCGCATTCAAATCAAAATAGTAAATAATTAATTAACTATCTATTGTGTTATTTACATATGCATTCTGCTTACCTGGCCTCCCAGGTCCCAGAACACAAGTTTTGCATTTAAAACTTCAACCCGACCAATATTAAGCCCCACCGTCGGAACAATTCGATCAGGTGGTAGACCTTCCAAGTTTGAATATAAGGATTTCAATTTCTCCAACAAAGTCTAATTCAGAAATAACAAAAATGATCAGCACTGAAACTTTTAGCAAATAGTTCAATATGAATGAAGCCTATGACAGTTATTAAAACCCAAGAAATGAGTTCAGAGTCATCACTGTTTTCCCAGCCTTGTCGATTCCGAGAATGAGTACATGAAACTCCGTCTTACTAAATAGGTACTTCCAAAGTCCATAAAAGAGTGAGAACATCTCTGTCTTGTTTACTCCAAAATATTACTTGTTCCTTCCAACCTTCACCACAGAAATTAAATGTCACCTATTCTGATAATTTACAGTCCCGACTCCCGTTTCCTGAAAATAGAAGTGAGTCAACATTACAAGGCAAACAAGAATTAATTAAAAGATCAAAGATAGAGTCAAATACAAATAAATCAGTCTAGTCAAGTCCTATAAAGTTTGTTCAAAGTACTAGTTTTCATTGCTTAAGTTATTTCAGCAACAACTCTTATAATTTATCAAAGTTAGAAATAGCCTGCAAAATCATTTCAGAAGCGTGTTCTCCAGTAAATTATCAACAATAAAACAACTTTTGCTTCTTTTTCAGCTTTTTCCTACTATTCAATCTAACTTCTCAAGATGCAAACATTCAACATTCACTGTTTCCTTCCAGACAATTAACGTGCGAAATCCACTCAAATCAACAAATAAAATGAACCAGAAACCACGAATTGGATCGCTTCAAAAGCCTACATTTCAATCTGTGAGGAAATTAAAATCAAATTTGACAATAACGATGAATGAACTAGATCCAATCCATCAATGGAAAGATAAAGCTGAGATCTAATCTCAAAGGACAAAAAAAATGAATCGAGTGTATAGAAGAAGAATGAAAAAATCGAAGAAAAGTAACAGCTTCGAAAGATTAAAATAATCCATGACAAGAACTGCCAGATCGAGAGTGAACAAAGTTGTCACATATTTAGGTATAAGAAGAAAGAACGACAACTTAGATCCAAAGAAAGATACAATAAAACAAATAGAATTTGAAAGAAATATGAGAAGAAATCCTTACATTCGATGGAATTTAATTGCAGGATTCTGCTTACTCCTGCCGTTGAGCCCTGTAATAATAATAATAATAATAATACGAGCTTCTGCTTCTAATTTCCAACGAAATCCTCCTTTCTGTTTTCCTCTGCCCTTTTTTTTTGGGGGAGGGGGGGTGGGGAGTCGGTTCCCCCGGTGCCTTAAAATTTATATTCCAGTGTTGCCCTTGGGCCACGTCAGTGGTCACCGAGTTCCTTATGTGGCAAGATCTAAGAGGAACGTTAAAACTTAACATTCTGGCGTCAACGTAAAAGTCAAATAAACCCAAGTTGATCGCAACTCCATTGCAATCCGGATTCAGCCGGTAATTGGAAATTGAGAATAGGACAGAATTCGGAAAAAGAAATAATAAAAAGTGAAGAAATGAGAAAAATTAAAAACACCAAAAAAAAAAAAAAAAAACATTTTCGCCCAACGCTTGCAGTCAAGACGAGTGATCAGAAGGTACGAATATTGTTTCTCTTGAATTCCTTTTCGCGTTTTCCTTTTTTCCATGTATTTAAAATTCGTTTTTCGAATAGAGAAAAAGAAACGAAAAAGGAAAAATAAAGACAATGCCAAATCGATGTGGGAAATTTAGCATGGTTAAAAAATGTCTTTGCTGCCTCTCTAATCGTAATAACCGCACCTTATCCACAGGACACATCTTTTCTCCACTTGTCCACTTTCTTTTGTGAAATGATAAAATAAACGGTTGAAGGGCGCGGTAGCCCTGGAACCCTACACCATGGACACTGGTATTGGTAACGCTTCAATGGCAAGCCTAGCCTCGCGAATATGCAACCATATAGCTTCCATCTTCTCCAAACCCAGTACCCGCCCATCAGCCTTAGACCTGATGGTAACAGAGTTAACCTCCATAGCCGCCCAAAAGGGTCGCGTCTTTCTCTATGGAGTAGGACGAGAAGGTCTAATGATGAAGGCCCTGTGCATGCGCCTGGCTCATCTGGGTCTCTCTGCTCACTTCGTCTTTGACATGACCACTCCTCCAATTACTTCCAAAGACCTTCTCATAGCCTCAGCCGGCCCTGGAGGATTCTCCACCGTTGATGCCATATGCTCGGTGGCACGATCCTACGGTGGCAGAGTTTTGCTGCTGACTGCCCAGCCTGAGACGGGATCCTGTGTGAAGCATGCAGATGTGGTGGCGTATATAGCAGCACAGACAATGGCTGATGATGAGGTTGAGGATGGTGGTGGGGAGAAATCAAGAACTTTGCTGCCTATGGGCAGTGTTTACGAGGGGGCCATGTTTGTGTTGTTTGAGATGGTGGTGTACAAGTTGGGTGAGGCTTTGGGAGAGAGCCCCGAGGCTATCCGAGCTCGACATACCAATCTCGAGTGACAAAAATCCTGGTAGATAAAGGTACTTTGTCTGAATCTCCAACCTTTTCTCTGATTGTATTCCTGTGTCTGAAACTTAAAAATTACCCGAGAAAAGTAAATGAAATCCTAGGTTGTTTTTTATTTTCTCTTCGGCAGAACTTGAATCAATTGAAGGTTATAATCATATTAGTACTTAATTTAGTATACGTTGCCTGGTTTGAAACTTAGAAGCAGTCAGTTAAGATTATTGCAACTTGTTTTCATGAATGGTTGTGGAGTCCAACTAAGGAGTTATAACATCACATCTGTCAACGATCATTAAAAAAAAAAAATCTTATTATAATTAATAAAATCACCAATATATCAGTGCAGTTCTACTTACCATCCAATATAATGAATAAAAACTAGGTTGTTAATAAATACTCAATTCTCAAGTTAATAATGTTGTTGTTATAAATTTGAATAAGCTCATTTGTTTATCCTTTTGTTGGGTATCTATGGTGATGGAATTCGTATTTGGATATATCTTAGCTTTCTGACCGTCCACAAAAATACCTAAGAAGTCTTCGCTTGCCAATTTCTGTTTCATTTACAAATATTCTGGGAACATGTTTCGATGTTTCGATGCTTGAGTCAATTGTCTCGATCTTGATCTTCCTCTTTTTTTTTTTTTTTAAAAAAAAAAGAATCTAAACTAGGTTGTGTCTGGGGTTTCTATAGCAGTTAGCAGAGTAAGATATGCCCTACCGTCAAACTTGACTCTTCATTAGACATCTCTGATTCCCTACACCTCAAATATTATATTTCTTCCTTGTGGCAAAAGCAGTTATAGTAGTTGTTAAAACTTTAATTGTTGTAAAATACCAATGTTCCTGAGGCTATTAAAATTCAAACTTTGATCAACAATCCTAAGTCTGATCAAAAGCTTAGTAAATATATTGATTGCTGCTGTCCTAAGCAACTTCTTTCCACTTAAGATCCAGTTAAGACATTCATAGGAGTCTCACCCTCAAGCAAACCCTGGGAAGCTTCTGTTGGGGAATAAGAGTGCTTTTGTTGGGCTTTGAGTGTTACGAAGGTTTAAAATTTAGCCTCTTAGAAATATTATCAATTGCCAATTTCTTTGTCGAAATTGGGCTATGAGGCAGTGGTTATTCTATAATTAGTTTATCAGAAAGGGTGTGGAATGCAGATAGATTTTATCCCTTACGCACAATGTTAAATTTTAAGATGGATTTTTAATCTAAAATTAATTGGCAGTAGGTGGAGAGGCTGCCTTTGTTATATTTATGTGCGGGGGATACTCCCAATTTAACATATATGTGATTTTTTATTTTCATCTCCGCTTCTATATGTACTGTCACGTTAGGAGATAACAGACCTATCATGTGACCTAAACTTCACATTTTGAAATAATGGACCTACCTTTTGGCATGAAGTTCACATTGTAGATGTAAAAACCTATCACAGAGTATAACAAATAGGGCAGCACTTGCTTTGATACCATGTTTCAAGTTTCCTAGAATAGAAAAAATGAATCCTCAATATATGACAAACCAAAAATCTGTACAGCCATATATATAATCTAGTTAAAAACTGATTCTTCCCTATCTAAGGAAAGAATCAAAAGCAAAATAACTATCCCTAATATCCTTCCTATTCTACAAATTTGGTTTAATAACCGAAAATTTATTAAGTAATCAGATCCTTAATTTTTAAAGATATTCTAAATCTTCCAACACTCCTGCTCAAGCTGGTTAGAAGATATCTTCCATGCCCAGCTTGCAAGTCAAACAATCAAACCATCCCTTGCTGATTTGCTTTGTGACAACATCTGCTAATTGTTATTGAGTCAGGATATATGGCAAATTTATACGTCCTTCCTCTAGCTTTTCTTTGATGAAGTGCTGCTCTACTTCAATGTGCTTTGTCCTGTCATGTTGAACCTCGTTATGAGCTAGATCGATAGCAGCTTTGTTTTCACGGTAAGTCTCAGAGTTGGAGAGTTAAAAACCTTTAGCTATGTTGCTTCAACTCGTCATTTTTCTTGAAATATCCATGTTAGACACTCATGTCCAACACATATTTGGATGTGGGTATGGGAATGTGACCCTCTAAGGATCTTCCAAATTCATGGAAAAACTTAGAAAATTTTTAATATACCTGTATTGAACACATACTCATTTCTAACACTCACACCTGTGTCCATGAAATTTAGGTCTGAGCAATTTCTCAAATCATAACAATTTGCATATTCCAAGATCTGTTGCTCTAAATTCAGCTTCTGTGCTACTCTGAACTACCAGATTCTGTTTTTTGCTTATCCAAGTTACTAAATTTCCTCCCAGAGGTAAACTAGCCTGAAGTAGATCTTTGTCCATTTTTATTGCAACACCATTTAGCATTATTGTAACCTTCAATCTGTAGACGGCCATGATCTTTAAATAGTAACCCTCTACCAAGTGTCCCCTTCAGGTATTTAAGGATTCTATGCACTGCCTCTAAGTAACTGACCCTTCGAGAGTGCATGAATTGACTAACCATGCCAACTGTAAATGCAATATTAGGTCGTGTGTGAGAGAGGTAGATGATCCTCCTAACTAGCCTTCAATATTGTTTGTTCATTAGATCTTCATTTTCATCCATCCACAATTCAGTGCTAACTTCCGTTGAAGTTTGAACTCGTTTGCTTCTAAGAAAACCTGTCTCCTTGGGCAAATCAAGGATATATTTAATTTGGGAAGCAAAGATTTCTTCTTATCTAGCAACCTCCATACCAAGTAAGCATTTTAATGGCCTGAGTTCTTTCTTTCAAATTCTTGGGCCAAAATCTTCTTGAATCTCTCCAGCTCACTATCATCATCACCCGTCAATATTATGTTATCAACATAAACAATAAGTCAACTTTCTGTCACTAGAGTGTTTTGTGATGATACCGATGCCCTCTAATTGGCCTAGTAAAGCAATCAAACCAAGCCTTTCGTGATTGTTCAATTCCATGCAGGGACCTCTTTGGCTTACAAACTTTTATCATGGCCATAGACACTCTCAAAGCCAGGTGGCTGGTCCATGAATACTTCTTCGAATTCTCCTTCATGAAGTCATTCTTGACATCTAGATGCTGAGTAGGCCATTGTTTTATAGCTACAAGTGACAACAAGACCCTGGTTGTATTCGTTTTTGCTACAGAGCAAAAGTTTCTTGATAATCAATCCCACAAGAATGGGTAAGTATAGCCTCTTTAGATCTTTCAATATTACCATCTGCTCCATATTTCAAAGCAAACAACACTTGCAGCCCACATTTTTCTAATCATTCGGCACTATCACAATCTCCCGTGTCTTGTTTTTCTCAGGAGCCCTTAATTCTTCCAAAACTGCTGCCTTCCGCTCATTTTCTCATCCATTGCTTCCTTTATAGTTCAAGGAATAGTGACACTAGATATATTGGTGGTAAAAGCTTATATATAACTAGGAAAACTTTTTTCCCCGTAAAATTGATATGTTCCAGTGAGTATTTTAGTCCCCAAAGATTTTTGTTTTTTGGATAGAACCCAACAAAATTAAATACATAGCAAAAGAAAATATGGGGACTTCATTTTTTTTTTCTTTGTAAATTATGAATAAGCCTGCCTACTGCATTAAGTATACAAATAATAAATGTGAAAAAGTCAAATTAAAAAGTAAGTAATAACAATTCAGACAATTAATAATATGATTAATTGTCTCACTATTTGAGAGTTTATTATTATTTAATAAACCGAATTAGTATACTGTGTGTTTGAGTTTAGACTTTACATTCTGTTTCCTTGATAAAACAATAGTTATCATCAATTAGTCAGATATAGGATTAGATAAAAACTAGGGCTGAAACTATGAGATTTTAAATAAATTTTATATTTGATATAGTGTGCATGATATTAATAATAACTATTTTACTTTATTAATGACTCATAATTCATCATTAGAAAACTTGCCAAAGGAACTCTTATGAGTTCTATGATAACTTGATAAGTATTTTTTTTTTTTGGAAATCCTACAAGGTTCCATGATTATTAAGGTTGCTCCTTTGACAAACATGAAAGAGGAGAGATGCTTTGTTCATTCCTGAAGAAGTTTTTGGATCAACTATTGTCTTTACATGCACCAACCTGTTGAAGTTGTTTTTGAGATATTTATGACCCCAAATGCTGGCTTCTGCATAGCTTTCGTTGTCGTTGCTAATTTGATTACCCCCAGTCTCAAGATCTCTGTAATTAACCCATTCCTTCGTAATGGTTTAACGTAAATAAAGGGTTTTACTAATGAGTAATTATTATTTAAGTTGGTTAAAATAAATTATATTTGGTGTATGAACTGTATTAAATAAAAAAAAAAATCTTCCCCAATCCCTGTTGCCCGCCCACCCACCCACACCCCATCTCCATTCCCATAAAACCATGGATTAAAATCGGATCCAACTAGTTAATGCAATCGGTTCAAGTGAGAATTGATTAATGGTTCAGTTCAGTGTAAATATTAAAATCGATTATTAATTGAACCGATACAAAATTAATTTGACCAATTAAAAAACAAAATTGAACGGGCAAAAAACTCTAATTTTTATATTTTTAAAATTTTATTTATAATTAATAAAATTTAAATTCGTAATTTGTTAATTTTATATTAAATAACATATCATTTTCAAAGTTCAAGACAGCTCGACCCATTCTGGTTGTGTCTTGGACAAAATTTTTATAAGTTTGATTCAATTTGATTCGAAATTATTATTTAATAATAAAAGTATTTTTATTCAAATTTACTTATAAAATATATAAATATTAATATAAAAATAATATTTTAATAATATTACCAACAATGAAACGGACAATAATTTTTTTTTTTAAATTATAACTAGGGAAACTTTTTTTTCCCATAAAATTGATATATTATAGTGAGTATTTTAGTCCCCAAAAGATTTTCTTTAGGATAGAACCCCCAAAACTTAAATGCATAGCAAAAGAAAAGATGAGGCATTTATATTTTTTTTTTCTTCGTTAATTATTAATAGGTCTGCCAACTGCATTAAGCGTGCAAATAATAAATGTGAAAAGTCAAATTAAAATGTAAGTAACAACAATTCAGACAATTAATAATGTGATTAATTGTCTCACCATTTGAGAATTTTGTTATTATTTAATTAATAAACTGAATTAATATACAGTGTATTTGAGTTTAGATTTCAAACTCTGGTTCTTTGATAACAATATCTTTGTCATCAACTAATCAAATATCGGATTAGATGGGAAAAAAAAAAAGCATAAGCTAGGGCAGAAACTATGATATAGTTTAACATAAATTTATATTTGATAAAGTGTGTATGATATGGAGAGTCGTAATTATTGTTATTATACTTCATCAATGACTCATAATTCATTTTTACAAAACCTGCCAAAGAAAATATATCTGATGTATGATAACTTGATAATGCATTATTTTTTCAGAAATCCCACTAAGTTTCCATGATTATTAAGGTTTAGGGCTGTCATTAATTAGAATTTGAATTCGATTCAATCTGATTTGATCAAAAAAATTCACAACCCAAAACCAATCAACTCCAACCTGAAATAACTCATATTCAGAATAACCTGAACTCAAAATGACCTGAATCTCAAATGATTCAAACTTAAATTAAGTTGAATTTTATTTCAAAAATATTAAGTTCTTATAAATAATACTTATTATATAAATTATTGATTTATTTTCTTGTTTTATTTCATAACTTATAATTATATTAGATTGTGATAAAGTATGCAAATGCCATTTGGCATGTATAAATTTATTATGTTCCTATTTCTATTCTCTTATCTTTATGTAGAATAATGCAATAATTATACATGTACCTATTATAATAATTTTTAATATTTGATTAATTTGAATATTTTAAATTGTTATTGTAAAAGAAAAAAAATCA
>JAQSVH010000004.1:17835923-17854064 GCA_029448705.1 Adansonia digitata
TTTTTTCTCGCTACGTTCGTACGGTTGGAAGTTGAAAATACAGGGCAGACAAAATTTAATATCTGCAACCTAACATGTTGGTTTGGTTTTTACAATCGCAATCAGATCGTTATTGTCAAAAAATTTAAGAACAGTAAGTTAAAATTATGTCCTTACGTTTGAAAGTTGAAAAAAATCTTGAAAATTTCAGAACTGTACGAAAACAAAATGCATTTACATGATAGAATGACATGTTCCATTTTCGCCCTTTACTTGGGCCCAATATATTGAATGTCAGAATTGCCGTCTCGTTCACTATAAAGCGAAAATGAAGATGACTGTGGAGGTTGGATGTCAAGTTCCATAGCCTGCAAGTGGGAAACAACACAGCAGATTGAGATCCGAATTTGATCAAGATGAAAAATAATCGGCCAAAACTTATGGCTATTATTCTGGCCAATGTTTATCGAACTCGAGTGTAAATGTCGAATATGAGTATATATCTGAAATGAGTATATTCAATTTTTTTTAAAATTTTTTTATATATTTAGAAAGTCTTTGAACGATCGTATCCTGAAGTTCATATTTGAATATGTATTGAATACGGATAATTCAATAAAAATGAAGAGCCAAAGTAGCATAGATTTTAATCCCTAGTTAATTGCGTTTACCTGCCTCAGCTGGCTGCTTTTTGAAACAGAATCATGGAACGTGCTACGAGTTAAAGGTTCCTCCTGCATGGACAATGTCCTCAGTCTTACGTAAAGCACATGCTTCAGAGTGCATCACAAAGTAAATTATAATATTATTACCTGAAGTAATTGGGTTTGGCTCGGTGAGTCGTGTTGGTCAGTATAGAAGTTAGGTTGTTGGTACATTTCAGCATTGGGCTCTTGCTCAAAAACCAAATTAGGCTGTTGCCCTGTGCACTGAACAACCCGATTCACTTCGAAGTTGAATAAACCCTGTGAAAGGCATTTTTCAAAAATTTAATAATTTAATCATAGAAGCCGAGTACACAACTAGTTCCAAACATGATTATATCTAGGTAAGCCCAATGTCACCTGCATAACAGGAGCTGGACCAGGGGCTTGAGGTGAAACATATGCTGGTGCGGCACTTGAAATGCAGGTAATTGTGTTTGGTAAGTTCGATCGTTCATTCTGAATTCTTTTGGTCTTCAAGTCTCCGTGAAAAACATTTTTCTGTTTTTGTCTATGCGGCACAAAAGTCTCGCTCTCTTTTTTACTCTGGGCTTCACTACTCTCGACCGGATCCTCAATGGCATTTCCATCCAGAAAAATCTCCATATTTTCACAATCGGAAGCGTTTGCATCACTGCTACTTGGGGCAATAACTTGAGCTTCCTCGGCTTTTCGTGCCAAGATCTTCTCCACTCCTTCGATTACTTCATTCAGTTGCCTTGAAGCAAACCGGAACGCATCATCAGATTCAGCTGCTCTGGCAGATATATTGAGTATGCTACGACACATATCTCTATAACGTCTTGCTGCAACCAACTTAGGATTTTCTTGCATGATGAAATCACTATACCCTTGTGCACATCCAATCCTTGCATCTTTTGTCCATCTCCTTAAGATATATCGGGACGGGACCACCTTTATATTCCTATGATCAAGCACTCTTAATGCATGACTACAAAGAAACCCAACATATTCAAACTTCATACAACTGCAAATGACTGAATCATCAGAAGAATTAAATGTAACGATATATTCTTGACTTTTTCCGAAAGTATTAACTTTGTATTCAGATAAATATCCATTTTGACTACAGTGATTAGCAACAACATTTAAACACTTTTCATACTCATGCTGAAATACTTCAAATGCCTTTGGTGTATAGATTTCGCTTGCGTGCCTTAACAAAATCACATTCCCCATCAATTTGGGCTTGCAGTGGCTCATTTCATGAGTAGCTTCAATTTCTTTGTAGCGTTGCTCATCTACCACCCTCTCGAAGTGCTTGAAAAATTGAAGCACATCCTGGTCAGAGCTGAGATAACTTCTCAACTTGTTAGATAAATTCTCAGCTAAGTGCAAACGATTAATGTCAATGAAAAATCTGTTCTTGCCGTATACCACAGCCCATTTCTCCCTTTCTCGATACATCCACCTCAGCCACTCATTTTGCTTGAGGTTATATTTGTCCAGCATAGCCTCCCATGCATGAAAGAAGTCATCCTCATCATTGTGATCATAAATGCAACTTCTAAAATCATTGGCAAAGGCTTCTGCATCCTTCAGTATGTAGCTAAGGTGTTTTAGGGCATTATGGTGCATCTGATATGCACATATATGGTGACTTGTTTCTAGTAGGACAGAACTGATTGCCTCAACGACTATTGCATCTTGATCTGTAAGAATGACCTTTGGCTTCTTCCCGGACATTACTTCTAAAAATGTATGAAATAACCACTTAAGAGATTCAACGGTATCATCATATAGAAGTGCTGCAGCAAAGATCAGAACTTGATTGTGATGGTTCACACCAATAAACTGTACAAATGGCCTATAGTCTTTGTTTGTTCGAAATCTTGTGTCCAAAAGAACCACATCACCAAAATAATTGTAATCCACAACCATATTATCATCAGCCCAAAATATGTTGCTTACCTTATCATTAATATCAAGCTGTATTGCATAAAAGAATGATGGATTTTCAAAGTGCTGCCTTTGAAAATAACGCAACAAACAACCTGCTTCTCCCTCTTTCATATCTCTCACCCTTTCAGATCTTAGGTGATTGCCATAATTCGCATGAAGACAATCAAGAGATTCACGCAGTAAAAATTTTTTACTCATCAAATCAAAGGCTGTGTTTTCTGTTTCTAAATTGTTGGGCTGATCAGTTTCAGAAGCATGAGCAAAGCATAGTTCCTTCTGCAATTGTAAAGTCCGACTGTTATTACGATTTATATTGTCATGATTGTGCTTTGCTTCAAAATGACTAACCCGATATTTACCATTACGTTGACGAGTAATGATCATATGTGCCAAGCAACCAGTTCTTGTTTCCTTTCGATGCTTCTTCACGTTAACATCTCTTTGGTCTTTCCGCCTATAGCCTTCTTTGGAACATGTAAACTTTCTAGAAACCACTTGACCATGTATCTTGCTCCTGTTTATCCAATCTTTCCGTACGCTAAAACCCAACAGTCGAGCATATTTATTGTAGAATCCGTAGGCATGTTCATCAGATTCAAATTCTATTCCAGCTCTTAGTACCCCATCTGCATTAATCTCATCTTTTGAGGGAAGATCGGAATGAGTTGCATCAACGTGGTTCACTTTCTGGCTGCGACAATCCTGCTCTACATTCGAATCCAATTTGTCTGAGGATTGAGCTATATTATCAGGTTCCTCATCACAAGGGCCACCCAAGTCATCATCATCCCTATTCATTGACCTTCATTAAAAAGGACACATAAGTATACACCGAATCACAAGAGGAAAAAAGGGGGAGAAAACAACATTTTTTACAATGTGTTGAATAAAAGAGAGCATAGTGAAACTCAATGCCTCTTGACATACACAAAGGCAGAAGACTAACATAACTCGAACAAAATAATAATCAGAAAAAATGAGTTTATCAAACCATCTTGGCAAAATGTAAGCTTTGTACAGTTTCTTTTTGAACCACCAATTAGAAGAAATTTCAATTTAAGGCTTAAAACGTTTTGGAAGCTGTTAACAATGGACTAATTCCTGTTCAAAATTCAAGATATTACATTTATATTTATCAAAGAGAAAGAAGTTTGCTCAAAGTTTGTTAATTGCCCCAGTCAGAAGTACAAATGAAATTTGACGAGTTCGCTAATCGAAATTAAAGTCAGTATCAACATTTTCTGAGTTTTTGCAACTACTTTATAAACATGATAACCATGAAAACTGAACTTGTATAGAAATTTCAGCAAAAACAGAAAAAAAAAATGCAGTAAATCAATTACATTTAAGTAACTGAATGAATTGCCATTTTTCGTAGCTTGAATTGGGTACAGTGTCCGAATTGGATAGATAAATAAAAATAAATTAACAAAAAAATTTTTTATTATGAACAGTAATAAATTACAAAGCAAGGAGTCGCCGTAGCAGTCCTCTCCGCCGAGTAGCGTTGGTGTGTAGATGTTGGATAGAAAGAGGAAAAATAGAAGAAAAGGGAAACTGACCTGGGTTTCGCTGGCGTGTTGTCCTTTTTGGACAGAGAGGAAATGTCGGATTCGAAAAGAGAAACGAGGATAAACCGGTCGTCTTTGAAGAAGAAGAAGGGCAGTTTGTGTAATAAAATGAATTCAATTGGGTTTAGGTCTACATTGATTTTTTGCTGGCCCATTTTTTTTTCAATTGCAACTGCCTTAAGATCCAAATTTAAAAGATCCGTTTGGACGATTAAAATTATAAATAATTATGTAAAAGAAATTATTTCGTTTAATATTAATAAAATTTTTAAAGGATTAATATCATAAATGATTTTTAAATTTTATTAAATTTATCAATGTGATATTTTTATTTTAAGAATATCATTTTTTATATTTAAAGTTTCATTTCGTTTATTGTAATACTCGTCAGTAACACTATTAAATATTAGTGGTGTGGCATTCATATCTAGTTGAAAACTTGACACATGAAGACATATAATGATGCCAAATACATTAACAAAAAATAATAATTTTTCTTTTAAAAATAAATAAATAATTTTTAAAAATAAAAATATGTTTTTTTCCCCTTCCCCTTTCTTTCTCCCTCTCAATCTCCCTTCATTTGGACCAAGTTCAGGACTTTGTCGACTAGCCACCAATTGGGTTTGGCTAACGGAGGTCAAATATGACATCGATAGGCCACATCAGCTTGGAACTAAACTAAAAATGGCTTGAAAATAGGCCAAATCTTACGCAAGATTCAGCCTATTTTCAAGCCATTCCTAGCTTGTTTCAAGTCGATCCGCCCTATTGGCACCGGATTCGATTGCCACTAGTCAAACCTGATAGGTGGCTAGCCAGAAATGGCCTGAACCAGGTCAGAAGGAAGAGAAGGAAGGAGGAAGGACGAAAGGGGAGGCGAAGGGAAAAGAAAAAAAAGAAAAAGGAAAATGAAAATGAAAATGGAAAGAAAGAAAATTTTAATAAATTTTTTTAAAAATTAAAATAATAAAATAATTTAATTTCATACTTTAGTTTTTATAATTTGTAAAATTATTTTTTAAAAGTTTTAAGATATTATAAATTTTTTAGAAAATAGTTTTTATTTTTTTTTTAATTTTTTAATTTAGAAATTTGAATTTAAAAGTAATTTAGAAAGTAAGCTTTTAAAATAATTTTAATTTTGTTGAAAATCATATATTAATTTTTTAAAAGTAAAATATAAAATTTTTATATTTTGAATATATATTTTAAAATATAATTTTAAACATTTCATATTTTAAAAATAAATTTTTTATTTTTTGCAAAGATTTATGAATTAATTTCTAAAAAAATTAGATGCTTCATGTTTCATCACTTGATTGGTAAATGCCACATATAGCTTGTAATTAACAGTATTAAGTCTTGGTACCAAATTGATAAACAGTTTGATAGTATAGGTATCAAAATTGATATTTTAAAAGTAGAGATACTATAATGATAAATTTGATAAAATTTATAGACCATTTATGGCATTAACCATTTTTAAATAAGACATATCACTAACGGTATATTTAAAGTGTAAAAAATATATATTTAAAAAAAAGATATATGACAACAAACCTAGCATGGGTCGAGTCAGACAAGAAATTAACTTGATTTTTTTAAAAAAATCTCAAGCCCAGACCTGTATTTGACATGTTCAGACTGCACATTTAAGTTTGTATTATTGTTCATCACGTTAAAAAAATATTTTTAATTAATATTTATATATTTTATAATTAAATTTAAATAAAAACATATTATTTGATATAAAATCATTGTTCTAGGCTAGGCCAAGCTAGCCTTAAAACAAAAGATTAGGGCCCGAGCCCAAGCCCAAGCCCAATCTAGTAAGATCGGGTGAACTACCCGTCCCTTGCCTAAGTCTATATGACAATCTCTTAATTTTGGCTATGAAACTAAAAAAGCCTAGTGTATTAAAAGCGAACTCACTCTATAAGCCTCAAAGAAGGCTAACGGTGGTACTTATGAATCATCCACTAAGAGAAAATGTTAGTGAGACTCAAACCTTTGATGATTGCCAAAATACTAATGAATACTCAATCAACTAACCAAACCATCATTGGCAACTCACTGTGTGATTACCAATTACCATTTTAAGGGCTTGACTTACCTTACAGTCCATGATTCTCGTAAGGAGTTACGAACATTTAAAACTCTCTCTATGAAAGGTATCCACCAGATAAATAAGTTACCCAGTTATAATACATTGTGAAAAACTATCCGTGATTCCTTTAAGGGTTACCTATTGTTATAAAAGGTTTTTCTCCATTTTAATATTTGAGTTTCTTTATCATATATCTGTAGCGAACTGCATAGAAATAATAAATTGTCAAATATTCTATTTAATTTTTAAATAATTTCTTATTTTTTATATATACCTATTGAGCCCATTGGGTCTACCCAACGCCAAATCCAAACAAGCAAGCCCAATAATAGGCCTAACTCATGAAGATCGATGATGCAGCATTTAATGATTATTCAATGGATAGAAGGGTCACCACATTGGTTGATAGCATTTACTGAGCCCAAGGAGAACCATCTTGCTAGGTATTTTGAGCGAAGCATGAGTTTTATCACCCGAGCATAGAGAGCACACTTCGCCAAAGGCATGCTGAAGAATAGACCCTATCACCTCCCAAGAAGCTAATATTTTGCACCTTGCAAACGGTCAAGGACACTAACTTTCTCATAGGGACACGTGTCCACTTAACGTTCCTATTACTGGCAAATAACTATCTCAATGAACCAAGAATCAAGGTAAGGACTAGAAAAACTCTCCAAAAAACCCTGATCCCATCTTCCATCTGGGATTTTCTTTGACTTAAGCATCGGAGTGATGCCTCAGAGGACCAACTTCTGATGCCCTCTGATCCTATTCTTGTATTTTTTTCGCGTCACACCTCCATTGTTGATCCCAAATGGAAAAAAGGCAACAAGAATAGCCTAAGATTTTTTCTCACAGAGCTAATCTCACATATATAAAGTTTAAAATTTCGCAGATAACGATGAGATAAGTTTCTTTAAATTTATATTTAAAAAGAATAGTTTTTAAGTATTAGAATTAAATTATGGAAGAATTATTTATCACTACACTTTCACTATATGGAGGACAGCAAGTATTTTTTTTATTTCACTAAAAGAAACTTGGTTTAATTTTTGGTTTTTACTATTAAAAGATAGTCAATTTCTTGTACTTGACAAATTAAAACTTACATATTACCCATGAAACATATTGTAATTGTATGTATGTTTGTATGTATGTATGTATTATTTAACTAGAAAAAGTTTACATTACATGTACAGAACATACTATAGACAGGGAAAAAAAAAAGAAAGTGAAGCTCAAACCAATGAAGAAATTGGAAAAAAAAAATGAAAAGTTTTTGTTTTGTTTCTTTAATTTTTAGTAGTATTTGTGCAACAATTTTAACCGCTGGCAGGCTTAGGCAGAATTGATGATAATGAAACTGTAGTTATTATAGCAGAGGGTACTAATTTGAGTTGAAGAAAGATTTAAGAACTTTGTGAAATTGGAGGCCTCATTAAAAAAAAAAAAAAGTCCCATTTGGTGATAGGAAAAGGAGCATCCATATGGGCCATTAGTGCATAAATATAGTAGAAACTAGTAGAATAGTCATTCATTTTTGCTTTATAATATATAGCAGATAGCAGAGAATGCGAAAGTGGCTGCTTCAGTATCAATGAGGGTGACTGGCGAAGATCGAGGTACTGAAATAAATTGAGACCCTGAGGGCAATAAGTAGCACCATGTTTGCTGCACCAGGAGATGAACGAGACAGTGCTTTGCGTGGATCAAAACTCTGGACAATTAAAAGCTTTCTTGCGGCAATTTTAAGGGATAAAAGGCTAGATTTGATATCAATATATTTAAAATATCTGTGATTGCATTAGCTAGCTCTTAGTTTGTCTTAGATGTTAATAACAGGTTGAGTATTTTGGGTAAGATTAACCGAACACCCAAAGATTTTGTCTCAATGTCCCATGATTACTCTGTCGTAATATATTCTGTTTTAGCAGGTTTTTCTTGATTCTTTAGATAAATGGAAGGGTTCAATTCGTAAATTAAAATTAAAAAAAAAAAAAGAAAAAAGAAAAATAACAAAGGAAACTTGCTGCTCTTAGTTTTGCTCAAGAGGAAGGGTATGTTTATTCCTTAGTACTTCGATCTCCATAGCATTGCTTGGTCACAGATCGAGAGATACACGTTAAAAAAGAAGAAAAAGATGATAAAATTCCAGCCTTATTTTCTAGCCACTTCTCCAATCTTGCATCACAGTTATGCACTGGTTTGCATATCTGCATTCTGCATATAAAGTGAAGAGATGTTATCCAATTATGAGCAAAATTGAAGAATGAAACTAAGAATGAAAGAAAAAAAATTTGAAAGAGGGGATTAAGGTAAACAGATAACTTACTATATCAGTTACCACAAACGAGAGGTGGCAGATTGCATTGAGAAGGGAGTCGAGAAGCAATCCTGAGAGTGCTGCAGAGGCAGTCATGCTGCACGGATTGGAGTGCACCACAGCACTCAGTACTAGGGTTGGTGAGAGTGGCACCAGGCACCACAAATGGTGCGCACACGTTCAGGTTGGTCAGCTCATTCGTACAACTCTGTGCCTTAGCCGTCGGGGTCTGCACCGCTGCTAAAACCAGCAGCAGAAGCAGTGCTGCAACTACAGCTGCTGCTCGTGAACTAAGAGATGCCGGTGACTTAAGAACTTCCATGGATAATTTTGGTTAATTTTCTTTCTCAGTTTTATGCCTTATTTCATTGGTATTTTTAGACTATTTATAGTTGGATTTGGGTGCTGAGAGTGTATCCATTGCGTGAGTTACCTATCTTAATTTTTTTTAGCACATCAAAGTTTTGTTGTACTCAGAACAGTTGAAGGATTGCATTTCTTGTGGGCGTACATCTAAACAGTCCAGAATATACTTTAGAGAAAAACAGAAAATTGGTGTGAAAATTCGGAAAAGAAAAATAATTCTGGCCATAGTCAAAGTTAGATAACATGGTTCAAAACTTCGAATGAAGTAATCAACTTAATTGACTGTCAGAGTTGCTCAATTTATCAGTTTGAGATGTGCATTTAATGGATTTGTATATAATATTAGCACCAAGATAATACAAGGGGAAAAAAAAAACATAGATGAAATGATCATCCGTGGTCCTCTTTTTCGTTTTTTGTATAAAGTAGGCCACAGACGGATTGGAATCCTAAAATTGCTAATTAGTATCTTTTAAGAATGGCTAGATGAACTTAAAAGTTTAACTTGATCTCCTTGCAGTAGCAAATAGCATAGTGATTTATGAAATGCCTAAAGTTATGCTTTAGCTTTGATAATTAATCATTACAATAAGATAAATATAACTTGAAATGCCCAAAAATTTATCTAAGAAAATATAAGTTTAATATGCAATTATACAGTAAAAATTTTTAAAAAATGAGTAAGTTTAATCTTCAACAATGATTGGGGGTTGTTGATTGTCTCAAATACAGTTGACCATGTTTAATGATCTCATGGATTTGGCTTAATTGGTTGCCTTAGATGACCAATGTTTAATGCTCAAGGATGCGTCTTGTGACAGTGAATTGCGTTCGCATATCTATTTATTTTCAATGTGGCGTCCCTATATATTCATCTAAGGCTGTCAAATTGAGAATGGTTCATCCAACGGTTGTTTAAGGAGTTGCCGAGTGCTAAAACTGACAGTTCATACGTCTAAATGCAAATTTTGGCAGGTTACAAGTTCATATGGAGACATCCATTCCACCAGAATTTTCCAGTGGCCCAGTTGAGCTTCGTGTCAACCAGCTAAAATTGGCTTTTATTTGATGTTCGGGTGAGGAAAGGAAATTCAAGGGGGACACTATCACCTTCTGTTCTATGACTCATTAGAAGACAATGTCCTTTCTCAATTTTTTTCCCACCTAAAATTCAAATTCTCCAGCCGTCTGTTTCATTTTAAACAGCAGTAATAACACAATAGTCATGAAAACTTCTTACAAAAGTTCAAGCTGTCAGTATCTGTTCTTTGCGGTAAAGGATTCTTGCAAGTTGGTGTTGCTAGGTAGAGTTCCAGAAACAAGAAATGGATGGTTCATCTCTCTCTGAACTCTTTTAGTCAAAGATTACTAACATAAATGACACAAGGAATCATGAAAATGGCCAGTGAAACATGCAAATACCATATTAATAAGAAACTATATCTGTTCTCAAGTTCGTTCAATAGATTACACTTGCAAGACTCGAAAACGTGGATAACCTGGGAAAGAGAAAGGGGAAAAAAAAAAAAGAAAAGAAAAAGAGAAAAGTGAAAAAGATCACTAAATACCTACAGAAGCACAAAGCTAGTTATGTCACAACAATGCCATGTTAAAGAGGCCGGGAAAGAAAAAGAAAAGCAATAGTGAAGAAAAGGACAGCTATTTCAAGTATTCTGTACAAAGATATGCCAAATACTCAAGTGCAAATTGGGGCCAAACTATGTTAGTCATGCCTTCCAGCTACAACCCATATTATCGTCAAGGTCGCTATTAAAAAGGCCATTTTCTGTTAACTCAAGTGCTATATCCGAAATTATATCACCCTGCAAATGATGATTCTGAGGCAAATCAGGAGCTCTCTGGTTGAATCCATTGTTGCCGCCAGCTGCTGAAGAGTCACTGTTTGAAGCAGCTTTATAACTGTTGCTTCGACTTGGTGCAGGCCTTGCAACACTTCCCGGCACATTAGAAGTAGCTGGAGCAGTGCTGTTGCTTCCAATGCCCATTCCATTTCTTCCCACACTCGCATTCCCATTCTGCCCACTCAAGGAATGTGGCTGAACTCCCATGTTATTATTGGGCATCTCATGGAGCAGCTGTTGAATAATTTGTTGTTGTAAAGCCTGGTTACCCTGAGATGACCGCAGATTGTTCTGTTGGATTAAGCTATTAGCGCTTAATGTATGTTGCTGCAGTTGCGGCTGCTGAGCTCGTAAATGCGGACTTGATAAACCACTAACAGGCAGGGTCTGCATGGATCGTGATAACAATGCAGCAGGCCCTTGGAGATTTGAAGATGGACTTTGGTTAGCATTACTGAAGGAACATGAGGCTTCCTGATGAAGTGAGTTAGGGTTTGAATTCATCGAATTCTGCCTAACGAGCAGATTCTGGTAGTTACTAAGTGCCAAAGCAGCTTGTGCTGAACCATTTAAAGCTCCTCGACCAACCAAGTAATGCTTGTTGCCCATTTGATTGTTTATTCCAGGATGCAATGCCATCAGCTTATTGAAGGTATTCCTGTCAGTTGGCAGGCCCTGTACATTTGCTAGTGGCTCCAGTTCCAGCATTTTTTGCATTTGGAGCTTTGCCGCAGTGGCATGTCTAGGATAGGTCTTCAAACCCTCTGCAAGGTTGGTGTTTAAGCAAAAGGGTGGTTAGAATCAAAGCTATAATGTTTTTTCTCTCGATGCACCTAAAGTAATCTGTAGTCCCTACCCAATAGGTAGATCAAGCATAAGAACCACCAAGATTTTAGCAGAACAAATTCCAGAGACATGGAGATGGTAAGCACAAATAGACTGATTTGCCATGAACAAATTGTTTTCGGTGGATAGCAAATTTCAAACTGGTGAAAACAGAAGGGACGTAAGCAGTTTATTGTAGAAGAATCTAGGGAAGGAAACAAAAGGCTATTCAAAAACTTCCACCAAAAACAAAGCATGCAAACATTTCCCCTAATAGAGGTCAGCAAGGCAAATAGTATGGCTTACCAAGAGGCCCAACCTTGTGTTCTCGACAAAAATCTATCAGATCTTTCATGCTGTTGACAACCTCAGCAATCTATAACAAATTACACACAAACTGTAAGGAAACCCAAAAAAGAATATTTATTTAAAGGAAATTAATGCACAAAACAAAAACTCTACCTGCAAACATCTCACATATCTTTTCGAAAAACCCAAAACATTCAGCGACTGTAACTCCAAACCCTTGACAAGCTGTCGTCCGGCTGTCAGTAACCTGAGAGAAAACAAGCAATGTTGCATTAGCAAAATCCTAATGACCAGGTAATAGATCTCAGTAAGATGAAAACTCACTAATTCCTTCAGTAATTTAGAAAAATCCTATCTAAGCCTCCATTACTAAAAGCTCAGTTAAAACTAACAAAATAAATTGCACTTTTGGGGTTGTGCCCCTCTGCCTAAATTGATCTCAAGGCAAACCGATTAACAAATCAGAAGAGCTACACATTCCAAGGTTTCTCAAGTAATGACTTGTAGCAACTTATCTGCTTAAAATCTTAAAGACTCTAACCAAAAGAACCCGATAAGTAACATCAATTCATGGAATAAAAAAAAAATTCACTACTGTATGATTAACTCACATATTGCTGTTTATTTGCAACTCCTGCTGAGAAACCCCCTCAGATCCACCTTCAGAAATTTTGCTCTGGCATTTTTGTGCCACCTGAAGTAACTGGTTTACCTGCATGATTTATAAGTTCAAGTTATATCAGTTGCCTTTAAAGAACTTATATGTACATTAGGAGGTGTTTTGAACAGAGGAAAATAATTAAGATACAAAAGAAATGAAATTTTACAGATTAAAGGATTAAAAATGAAAGCAACAAACTTTAGGTCCCTATAAGGAGCACGCCAACTGGATAAAACTATTGTGGGCTTTCTATGTTCTGCTCCCCATTATCAGGAGATTCAGAACAACATTTATGGTTTGTTTGGATGGAAAGAGACTAAAAAGAGAGCAAAGCAGAAAGGAGTAAAAGGTTTATCCTACCGTGGTTGAGTTTCTTTTTTTAATAGAAGTTGGAGGTGAACTAAACCACTAAATAATCTCAAGTTGGAAGGGTTAGAAAAAAAAATTTATTTGAGTAGAGATGCAAAGGCAATAACACATAAATTCTCTAGTTTACTCTACTCTCCTCTCCATTCCCAAACAAGGTAGAGAAGACTTTTTAACTCTACTCTTCTCAACTTTCAACTCATTTATTCTGCTATTTTTACCTTCAGGTCCCAAACACACTGCTAAAAAACTTCAACTTCCCACGGTTCTCTTTCATAGGATGATAGGAATTTAAGTACTGTTAATATTTGAGTTCCATGCTGAAAGTATATCACTCTTGTTACATAAAATTTCATATACAGGGCCAAAAACTTGTATTGGTCACCTCTGAAACAGAGCTCTTCCACGACTTAAATGAAAAGATTACCCCACATATTTTGTCCCCAAGGGAGACAGTTTCACAATATACCCGAAAACAATTATGATGATGGAAATATATGCTAGTTAAGGAATTATGTTATCTAAGACGATATATTTGACCGATTTGGTTATAACCTTTACCTGCATTTATGTTCTTTCATATTGGTTAATATTTCATTGCTCTTCTAATTATTCAGTTTTTCAAGTTATATTTGGTATTTGCAATTTATTAGGGTTTGGGTTTAGTTATAAATACCTATGTTAGTTTCCTTTAGGTTTTGGATGATGAATATTCAAGATTCTAAAATACTGATTACTGAGAGTTCTTCCTTCTATTGCTTATTTGGTTCTCTCCCCTAATTCTTCTATCTATCCCTTGATTTCCTTTATAACTCCCTAATTTTTCTGTCTATTTTTTATTTCCCCTCTAAATTTCTTTTTCTATCTCTTTCCCATCCTCACTCAAAATCATATTGGTATTAGAGCCAAGTAAACCAAAGCAAAGAAAACAAGATAAGGGGATAATAATGTCACTTGCAATTTATACAAGTAAAAATGTTGGACATTGTTCTTAACTTCCAATTGTCCTACCTGTACAATTTATCTCTTCTTCAACAGCTCAACTACAACTGTATGCCATATAAAAGCGTAATTATATCTACCACTAGCACACATAAAATTATCTACCAAAAGAAAAAGAGAATTTTATGAAGAAGCATAAACTCAAATTGCATGGAACATTTATTATAGCAATAACATTAAATTTCTGCTTAATCCAGGAGAAATAGAAAAAAAGTGAGACTATGTTTAACACATGAGTCATGATAAGAAGTTAGAGCTATTAAGGTGCAAATTTTAGTACCTGAGGTGCAACTAAACGACGAGGAAAAAGTTCTTCATGTTTACATGCACAAAACTCCCAAGACAATATCTGTACACGAAAGAGTGTAACGGGTTATTCCCCAGATTATGGCAATAACAACCCAAAATAGGAAGCAGTTTTCTCTTAACCTTTAAGTCCTGAGTGAATGAGATACGAAGTTGACCCTCACGTACAACACGAAGCTGCTCATATACACTCTCCTGAACTGCTTTTCCATACTCCAACATCATTATTCCAGAAGAAGATCTACACTCACGTGGCAAATCCAAAAATAGAAGCTCATCAATTAGTCCACTGCCAAATTTGATTTCATTAAGTCTGGGGAGTACTTCAAAAGTTGCCTCTGTAAAAACGAAAGTAATTAGTTAGTTAAAATCAAGTTGGTGGTCAGCTGCTACGTTGCAAGAGCAATTGTAATTGAATTTTTAAGTCAAGAATAAGATTGAAGCTGCAGGCACAAACACAGGTTCTCTAACTAGTGAAACAAAACTTGGGTATTAAAAATATTCCAGAGTTCTAGAGAATGTTATGAACCATACATATTAATTTCAAGCAAATGGTAAATAATAAATTGTCCAAATGAGAGAACAAGATATGAAAACGCTTATTTGAAGAAAGTATTACACTGAGGAAAAAATTCCAACGATTCTATAACACATAAACCCAAAATTTCACAAAAATGCCATTTTCATCTACAGTCCATTACATCAACACATTGAAAAAGAAAAATTATATTCTATAGTCATGGAAGTCTGAAGCAGATAAAACTGAAAATCAATGAAAAAAAGTAATGAATCTACTGCAAGTATCCTTTTCCATCAAAGACAGATTAAGGAAGGTCAATTACCAAAATCAATTAAAAGGAATATTCACTCTAGAACAAAGTAAACGCTCATAAATCTCTTACCAAACCCCCTTCCAGACTTAGACCCACAAATGTCACACTGCCAGGCATCCTGAAATTTTATGTGTAAGAAAAAAAGAATTTTACATGTTAGAAGACAAATTAAGATACGAAGCGAGGGATGGATAGTATTATTCATACAAAAGAACACATGTAATACTAAAAATCAACATAATTCAGGAGAAAGGCCTAGATTTCATGATAGAAACATAATATAGTATTATTCATACAAAAGAACACATGTAATACTAAAAATCAACATAATTCAGGAGAAAGGCCTAGATTTCATGATAGAAACATAATTTTCTTATGTTACAAAGTACAAACTAGAGAGAAGAAGCATAGAGACTAACCATAGATGCCTGAGGGAAAACACCAAGTGCATGACTCCCAACATTTCCATACATTGATAAACACCATCTTTTCTTTGCACAAGGAGAATAATACTCTGCCACGAATTTCCTCCAGTATGCAATGGTATTGTCCTAGAAAATAAGCAGACATAACAGGATTCAATAAAACTTTGAACCTCAGCAATTACCAAGCTTAAAATGAGTTAATGTCAAGACTCAAGATTGTAACAGAAAGATAATTGAGCACGCACAACAGCATATAGTAGACTTTTACAATAAGTTAGAGAAAACTTCATAACTGCAGCAGCAATATAATTGAACATACATAAGTAGCAAACACAAAAAATACAACCTTAATAGGATTGAAACTGTTAACAAATTAAAATACAAGATGCAGTAGAAAAAAATATTAACTCACATGCGGCCTTTGCCGTTGGTGATAGAGGTATTGCATTAGCCGGCGAGCACATACACCACCATCGAAAGGACACTTCATTCCAGCTACTTGTTGCATGCCCTGTTGTTGAAATTGCTGCCTTAACTGAATTTGTTGCTGCTGCTGCTGCCAGTGGGCTCTCTGCAATGGTGGCATTGACTGCAAAATTTGTTGCTGCTGCCTCATTTTCTGTTGCTGGATCAAAGCTTGTAATTGAGGGTTTCGACCATGCAACTGCATAGAATCCTGTCTTTGCAGCAGCTGCTGCAACACCTGCTGCTGAATAATGTCTTCTTGCTTGATATCTAATCGAGGTTTCTTCTGCACCTGGGATATATTACTAGGTTCTTGAATGAAGGACCCTGAGACTCGTGGACCCACGGGAAGTAAACCTTGCCCAGCTTGAGATGTGGGCAAAGATGCAGCACTTGAGGCCCCTTGCTGCAGCTGCTGGCTTTGCTGCATTTGTTGGACAATTGGGTCTTGATGAGAGCCCTGCTGACCTGCAGAGGATCCATCAATGACTGATGAACCTGACATACTGATATTGTTGGAAGAAAATGACATAGGTGATGCTGGTAAGCGAATGTATGAATCTGTATTGATGCTAGCACTTCTCTGCAAATGGGGACCTCCTGATAATACCGAATTTGCATCTGTGACCAAAGAACTTGCCCCAACACTAGGTCCTGAGTTTGCCACACTGTTCAACACCACGTTGTTCATGTCCCCATAAGCTGGACCCAGATTCGGACGCCCAGTTCCAGGAATTGAACTAGATGAGTTCTCATAAGCTGAGCTCAAGCGAGAGTTAAGTACAGCCTGGGACTGCCCATCTCCTTCAAAGAAAATTCCAGAACTTGCAGAAGATTGGCTTAACCCTCCAGCCACCTGAGATGGTGACACTGGAGGCACCGCCCCCTGGTGGCTGGAGTCTAAATAGCTATCCAAAGCCAGACCTTTCTAATAATAAATATGCCCCGAACAATTGGTTGCAGAGTTCTAAAAACAATTTATAATAGAAAAACCAGATAACAACAATTAGAATCCGAATTATTGCATGTGTTTCAAGAGAACAAAGTTACAATTTTTCAAACAGTATTCCACTCAGAAAAATCATTCAAGACTAGAAACACTGAAAAAAAAAAAAAGAAAAGATTTTAAGATTTCTCCCCACAATTTTAAAGAAACGAACTTTAAATTTCCCCCCACCCCCACCCACCCACACACCAAAAATACAAAAAAAAAAAAAAAACCCAATTTGGGGCCCAACTCACTAAACCAAGAATGTCTAACTAGAATATCAAAACGTATAATCCTTTCACTTAAAAGCACATCTAGGCAATCAAATCCCTCTACCACTCGAAGTGAACTACTTATCAAATTTTAGTCCCAAATTGATCACACACATTGAAAATCTCACAGTGCAATCAAACCCGAATTAGAAGGGGGGAAAAAAAAAAGAGCCCAAGCAGAACCAACAGAATAACCTTAACTAAAGACTTACAAGTAAATTAAACAAGAAGATCACGTAAAAGCAAGCAAGAATCACTTCAAAAAAAAAAAAAACAAACTTTCCGAGAAAAAAAATTGTGAACTTTCCCGGTTTTAGAGACCGATCAAAGCAAATTCGAGCTAACAAAATGGTTAAACTACTTTAAGTAAATAAAAATGATTAAACAAAAAAATTAAAGAAAATAAATTATAATTAAGGTAAAGAAACAGAAGCTACCAACCTCAAACTCGCGAGCTGGAACAGAAAAGAAAATATACAAAAGCCAAAGGTTACTTTTTTTCTGTTTTATTTAATTTTTATAACTCAAATTTGAAAACTGACAAAAAAAAATTGGCAGAAAAGACGTTTTCAAGGAGGCTGTTTGTATACCCAGCGGGAATGGCTAAGAGGGAATTACCGGCTGCACCGGTAATTTTGCCCAATGTCACCGAATATTTCGATGAACTGTTGGACACGTGTCCCTGTAATAATATCCTAACGAAGTCGGTATTAGATCGCAGAGTGGCAAGGCCAGCTAGAGGACCACATGGCTAGATCTCGGTCGTTGATCTGAAGGCGGCCTACGATTAATCGTGATGATGCTGCTATTTTGGATAGGTCTCTCGGGGGAAATGATCCGCTGCGGTTTTA
>JAQSVH010000004.1:17865985-17876337 GCA_029448705.1 Adansonia digitata
GTGGAATCTATCATGTCTTCAAGTGTTTCCTTTAATGTAACAGTTTACCTGTGCCATGATTCGGTACTAAAAAACGTATCTTGCCACCACTCTCTATTTCAGGCTGTGCAGTACACGTTCCAACCAATTTGTTTTTCTCCTTTTGTTTTTTTTTTTCAAGACAAGAGTATAGTATAGAATAACATAGGAGAGTACAGTAGTGCTGTCTGAAAAAGCCTTGTGCAGTCTGGCAGAGACGCACTGTGCCACTTGCGGTTTTGGTTTTTCAATGGTCGCTGAAATTTGCAATTTTTCGCTTTCAGGTTTCAGCCTTACACTTGATTGATGGAATAAAATGGACCAATTCTGGATTAAATCCAAACAACGTCAATGGGTATGGGTCTAAACGTGTAATGAATGCCATTAATATCCACTTCAAAGGGGAGAAAAATGGTTTTCGTTGCTTCGTCAAATTGAAAAAACAAAAAGAAGCTTAAAAAATGTTCGTTTTGGTTCTAGTTCTACAGCAGCAGCTCACACAGTGTTTGTTACCTTAATCAGAAGATAAAGATTTTGAATTGACAACAAATCAATATGATGATGACAAACGAAAAAATAGATACGCACATACATACTGTTTCCAACAATGATGGTCACGCAACTATTGGATATTCAGAGACGGAAGGGACTCTAACCCAAATCTCTAGAAAGCCTCAGTTCAAGTCTCGTAGTTGTAGATGTGGTTGGCGATGTGATCTAATGGGGATTTCTATGGTGGCTCTGCCTGATTTAAAATGGAGATACCAGTGGGCCATTGGCACTCCAAACATATTGGCTCAGTTTATGTGGATGGATGGACAGTGAAATTGATTTCAATAGAATTAAAAATAACAATAATAGTGAAATTATTTATTGTATAGATGAGATTGTATATTGTAATGAAAAAATTAACATTAATAAAGAAAAAAATTGTAGCAATGACATTGCATATTATAATGAAAAAAATTAAAATTAGTGATGCGATTGAATTTTGTAAGTGTAAAATGTGTTTTAGGAAAGAAAAAAAGATACAAAGAAAATACTCCCACAGAAAGTTTTTCTCTCCACTGGACCCTGACCAACTAGTCCTCCAGTGCAGTGAAAATCCTACCACAGTCCTGCCCTGGACGTCCAATGTGAACCAAATGGAGCCTTAGACCACATCACTGGCCCTCCTATCCGCCTAGAGCCCGTCCAGACTATGTCACAATGGAAAAAAAAAAAAATTGGATAATTAAAAGGTTACTAAAGGTTATTTATGTATCCATTTTTCAGCCACTAGATGTCTATGTGGTGGTATACATAAATACTCCGATGGCATAAGCTCCACCTAAACAGGAATTTGATGAAATATACTGTATATTTATATAGAGAGATCTAATTTTCGGGTTGAGGAAAGAAAAGTAACTAATTTTCAGCCACGAAATGCAGTACACAGATCAGATGTCAAGAAGGAATATACTTAACATAAGAGGTACACATCATTAAAAATATATATTAAAGGAAAAATTAAAAGGAAATAGAAAAGCACCTACTTTTCAACATTTATACAAAGGAATAGACTCCAGCATCTAAGCAAGTATCATTTTTAAACACAGGCTCATTGCCATACTTTCTGGTGCGATCTCAAGGGTTCACAAATCATGATCACGAATGAAATTCTGAATGATAAGCAGAGACAATTATGGATATATATATATATATACATATATAGACACACACACACACACACACACATAGGTATAGCTAATGAAATCAGATTACAAGGAGAAAAGCCTAGTACATAAAACATATTCCATAAAATTCAATGAGTTTTGCATTCGAAGTGAAAACTAGAAATGTAGGATTTAAATGCATGCACAAGAACAAAAGGTCAGACTCCAGCATTAAATTTAATATAATTACAGAAACAGTTTTGTCACCAAAGAAAAGCAAATAACAGGACTTCCAAGTAAGTTCTGCCACTAAGACAAAGGTCTTCCTTTAAAGCTTCTCAGCGTCCTAATCATTCATCTGCTGCAGGTGATTGACTGCAGTTTGAATGGCAAAAGATAAAGCAAAACCAACCATAAAAAATAAAGCAAAACTTCAGTTCATAATGGCACAGAGCTGTGATATCTCTCATTGACTGGGCTTTCAGCTTCACCACCATAAGGGCTGTCCCTTCAGTAGGGCATAGAACTTGGGCTGGGACCACGGCCATTCTCAGGGCTAGCTCTCTCCCTTACATATGGGCTATGGCTGGGTCCACGAACTTTATCAGAACTTGGCCTTTCTCTTCCATATGGACTATGACTGGGGCTACGATCATTTTCAGCACTATGCTTCTCTCTCCTATAAGGACTATGGCTACGGCCTCGGCTATTCTCAGGGCCAGCCCTCTCTTTCCTATAAGGACTTTGGCTGGAGCCACGAGCATGGTCAGAGCCAGCTCTCTCTCTTCGGTAAGGACTCCGGCTGGTCCGCCGGCCACAATCAGGGCTAGCAATATCTCTCTTGTAGGGACTTAGACTGTGGCCACGACCAGAATCAGGGCTCTCCCTCTCCTTCCTATAAGGACTACGACCAGACCCATGACCATAATCAGGGCTAGCCCTCTCTCTTCGGGAGGGACTTGGAGATCGCCTTCTGTCACGACCTCTCTCAGATGACCTATCATGACTTCTATCAGGGCTATATCCATTTCGGTGATCATTGTCATCTCGAGCTGCATATTCCACTGAAATAACTCTGTCCATTAGCTTGCTGCGAGTAGAACAGAAGTCATGGCTCAGAAACAAATAATAAATGTATTCAATATCTTTCAAAAAAGAAATAAGTAATAACTGAAAATTTTTATCAGAAGGCAGGCTTTCTACCTCATATTTGTAGCCTCCAATGCTCTGGTGGCATCATCCTGTGAATCGTATTGTACAAAAGCAAAATTCCTTCTGATCCTTACACTTATTATCCTTCCATATGACTCAAAATGCCTTTCCAAATCCCTAGTCCGAGTGTGATTTGGATCGAAATTAATGACAAATAAAGTCTTTGAAGGTCTTGTATTTGCTGAAGATCTTCTTGAACTACCCCCACCCACAGGCCTTCTAATGCCACGCTCATGCTATAACACAATGTAAAAAGGCATTTACTAAGATGAGGAAACTAACAAAAAGGCAGTTTAAAGATCTCAGTCAAAAGTAACAATATCAAAGCATTACCTTGGTCCATTCAACACGAAGCCTGCGTCCTTTATGACCGAATTCTGTCCGATCAAGTGCTCGGATGGCATCTTCTGCATCTCTCTCATCTTCCATATAGATGAAAGCAAATCCTACACACCAGAAAAAAGTTGGACTCGTTAGGAGTTTCAAACAGGTAGAAAATGATAACTAAGTTATGAATCCTCCAGCCAAAGAAATCTTCAATCAGTTGGCATCATCTTCAGCAGGATACCACCTAAAATCCTGCCCTAGGACAAAATTTTGGCAAGCTCCTTATAATCTATAAACTAAGACCAGTGAAAGTAGTAACAGACCTTGTCTGAAGAACTAAGTGATGTCAAGGAACAAGAATCCAAAAGTGGATGTCTCATGTAGGTCAATGGAATTAGTGAGCCATCTCCATTTTTTCTGCAGCCTCTGCCATGAGGTAGGTAATGTTTCTACCTTGAAACATGTCTGAATTTGAGGGCTGGGCAAAAGTCATGAGGAATGAAAGGAAAAAAATGCCTGAGGAAAATGAGGGATGATGATGCCATTGCGGATTAGAGTGACTCTTCTTGAAATCAAGAAGAGGAAGCTCGTCACAGGCATGAAACAGAGTTCTGAGGAGTCCCTCCATTACATCCCAAGAAAATCCTGCGCCAAAGAAAATGCTGAGTATGGGGGCTTATTTTTCAAAAATATTTTTCCCTTAAACATCCAGGACCCCCAGTAAAACTCAACAAAAGGATGATTGATGCTGCTGAGTCGTATATTATGAGGTCATACTGCTGCACAAGCCATCATGACGGGGACCGACACCTTAATGGATTGAAAGTAGGATACCAACGTCCTTTGTTGCTGCAGGTACTTTCTCTCATCGCGACATGTGCATACACATTGCTCTATATTTTAAATTTTACATACATATACTATAAAAGAGTGTAAAACTTTAGGTACATATTCAATGTAAGTTTTCTTTTCCCCTAGTTTTTGAATACAGTACCAAGATTATTTTTTTAAAAAAATAAAACCAAGAAATTGGGACCAAAATATCGTAAAAGCCTATTATCACTACATATTGCTTTAACCTATCATGTTGAATAATGTACTACACCTCAGTTAATAGTCACACAGATAGAAAAAGGAACCCAGCCTCCATCTTCATCAACAGATCCAACATGACTAAAATCCCAACAAAGGGAGCTCCGACTTCTATATAAAGGTCACTCATTTTTTGTCACCTTTGATTGTACATAAAATTATCCATTGCTGATATCAGCAACAGATAGTCCCTATTTCAGAAAATTCATCATACAATATTTTCTGAGGAATTCAAGTTCAGCACCAAACAACCAGCTTGGTTTCATTTACTTATTGAAATTAAAAATTATGAGGAATAGATTTTAACTGTGCCATAATCAATAAGAAAACAGCTTTTCAAGCCTACAAGACTGACATCTTTACAACCAACACATCCAGCCAAATTGCAGTGATAGCATGAAAGAAGATTAAAAAATGGCGCTGGGGAATGTTGCCTAGCCCGCAATTCTCACATGGAATCCAATAATCAATAATGTACATAATGAGAAACAAGCATACTTACCAGTCTTCATATCCACTCTTTCGACTCTCCCATATTTTCTGAAGAGTCGTTCCAAATCAGACTGACGTGCATCGTACTCAAAGTTTCCACAGAAAATGGGTCTCATGTTGCCTGACCAGAACAAGAGACAAGTTTACATCATTATTTCACATAAATACACACACACACACAAACATAGATACAAACTTACGGAAGAACTTTTCAAAACTAGTGAGTTAACCATCATGTAACAATGCGTTCTAACATGATTAAAAGACAAAGCAAAGCAGCATTAACAATAACCTACATCAACAAATATTCCAAAGCTATGTTATAAACAAATAGAGAGGATTACAAGGCAAAACACCAGAAAACTGACGAAGGAAGGGAATCTTCCCAACTATTTTAAATATAGCATCGAGGTCATTTTCATAAACACACTCCAAAAGAAGAGATTTTCTCTGCATAATAAACTGCATATCATCCATTTTTTTGTTACATATTTTGGTTCATTGCACAAGAAAGAAAATTGAAAAGTATTATTTTAGACCAAAAATATAAATAAATAAACCGCAGCCAAATTAACTAGTTCATAAAATTCCAGCTCCCAAAAAAAATTGAAATATACTGCAGATTAGGTATTTAACAATTATATCAGCTTAATGGACAATATTACCAGGGTCTTTGAAATGAAGGAAAAAAAAAAAAGCTAAAAATAAAATTATAGCTACAGGACTACATCACGAAAAATGAAGTCAAACAACAATCAGATCTGCCATAAAGAATATATAAATCATTAGATCTGAGCTAAAATCTCCTCTTAGATGCCAAGTAGGGCAACAAAAAGTGAAATAAGATGTTGGAACTCAACAATTCAATTAAAAGAATTATAGAACCCTCATTTTCCTTTCTTTTTCACATATTTTCATGGAAAACCAATCAAAAAGCTCAGAAAATTAAAATTAAAAAATTTAAACATAAAAAAGATGGTTATTAGAGTACGGATTTACCTTCAGAAGCAGCGATTTCTTGAAAACAATCAAGGTTAGGAAAGTTCGAAACCCTAGTGAAAAGAGCCCTAAGATTTTTTCACGAACCAAGCCAAAATGTGAGACTTCTGAATCAACAAATAGGGGGATAAATATAATGACGTTCGTACATTTCCCGAGCCCCCTAAGGTTTGAGATATTTGTGAAAGTGGCCACCGTCAATGTAATGGTCAAATTAATTAAATCCTAATTTGACGCCAATATTATTTCATATTATTGTTCTTACTTCTTCTTGCTGATAGTTAGTTAATTTCCTATCCTATGAGAATAAAATAGATGTAAAGATTAGTTACTGCAGTATGTAGATTATATATTACAATAATGAAATAAAATTAATAATAGTATAAGTGTTAGGATGACATTATAATTATGAGTGTGAAGTAATAATAAAAAATAATTATTAAACATATTAATTTAAAAATTATATTATTAAATTAGTTTTATGTATAATTTTAAATGACTATTGACATTTAAAATCTTAATATACTTGTATATTTGTTTAAATACTTTTAATTAAATAACTCATTGTTATATAATTATATAAATTTATTTATTCTACTAAATAAAAATATATTTTATATTTATATTTTTACTAACTAAAAAATTAAATAATTCAAAATTTTAATAAAATAAAAATATTAAAAAAAATTATTAATGTATCAAAGGCAAGGTTTGGTGACTTCACTACACCTTAATCCCCTCAGTGATTAATTGGAAGGGTAATCGATATTTTTGAAACGCGGTGACACACTTTCTAATTTTTGCACTGCGATGCATTCGGCAACGTGAGGGTACTTTAGATTCAAAGAGGTGCAGTAAAATCCAAATGTACATTTTTATTATTAAATAATTTTTTACTTAAATTAATTTTTTTAAAACAATTAAAATATAATATGAAGTTACTTTATAATATTTTATTAATAAACTTAACATTGACGAGCTTTTGGCTTATCGTTTAAGTTTGATCGGATCCGTGAACATATTTAAATTATATTTAATTAAAATTACTTGGTTATTTGTTGGCTATAATGAAATTCAATGATTTAACAAAAAAAAAATTAACTGAAACATTTATGTTTAAATTAAAATTATTTCCTTCATTTTAACTCAAGTATAAAATTTTTTATTTTTTATAATTTATTTTATATTATATTCTAATTTTTTATATCATATTATGTTATATAATCATATTATATTTAATATTATCGTATTTAACTTAAACAGTAAGTTAGGACGACATTGACAGAGCAGGAGCCTGACCCTAAACCTATGTTTCGGAGCAGACAATGAAAATAATAAAGATCATTGAAAAAAAAAAAGCCAAATTAAAATTTCGACTGTGAGTTTATAATTGAAGGAAAAATATGAGGTTAAGACATTTTTTGAATGTTGTTAGCATTTAGAAAAATTATATAAAACACGACCTGGCAACCCAAACTCTTGCTCAGGATTGTGTGAAGTGAAGGGCTAATTTGAGTAGTTTTGGTTTTTATTCTTTTCTAATTGATTGCAAAGAGATCCTTCCATTATCTTACCATTTTTTTTTTCCATGTCGAAGTCCAGATAAAATTGAGATGTGATCTAATTAATTGCTAATTTGTTTGTTTTAAAAATAAGTTGGTCAATTTATTTCTCTTTGTTCATCGAATAAAGAATTATTTCACGCATTGATGTGTATTGTAAGGATTAGCCTTTGCTCAAAGAATAGTGAAGATTTGGTACGGGGCGATTGAGGTATTTTTATGTCCCGATCGCACCACTGGCGATCCTTAATGCAACATGGTGAGATATTCTCATCTTGCTGTTGGCCCCCTTCAGTGAGGGGTGAAGGACTAATGAACCTTTGGTACGGGGCGATTGAGGCATTTTTATGTCCCAATCGCACCACTGGTGATCCTTAATGCAACATGGTGAGATATTCTCATCTTGCTGCTGGCCCCCTCCAGTGAGGGGTCTTTTTACAATTTTGGGCTTCATTTTTTAATATATAATAAGATATTTTATTATATAATAAATATATATTTTACTTTTTTTATAATAATTTAAAGAAAACAATTTAATAAATATATAAATTTATTATTATAAAATTAATATAAATTAATTAAAAATAAAGTGACATTAATAATAATAAATAAATAAAAATATTATTTGATATATTTTATTAATTTTTAATTATTTATTAATAAAATTATTATTTGGTAAAATTCTAATTTTAATAAATTTGGATTATTCATAAATTTCAAATAAAATAAAATTTTCATTATATATATACATGTATTTTAATCAAATGTCCTTAATGATCATTTTATATTCACATCTCATTACCACCATTGATTTTAATCTCACAGTTAGAATATCCAATCTCACCTTTACATTTACTAATTTTATTATCACCACTATTTTTAATCTTATCGAAACCAATTTCACTACTCATTCAAATGGACCCTAAAGTGTTAAGCTCGTTGATCTAGTTGTACTCATGTTTCACATTTTATTATTTTATTAATTAAATATTTTTATTTAATTTTAATTTAAAAATATAATTTAAAATATTTTAGATTAGATAAAAGTTGAGTTAGAATTGGTTTTAATCCACAGATATCTCTAATAAGTGAGTAAATGAATATTGATTCTCAAGTTATCATCTCCATTTCTTACCATTAATTTTATTTCTTTCATTCCTCCATCAGAGGAAGTACAAACAGTAAGGGGAGATATTGAACAAGAAATCAATATCGAAATCAGAATAAGAGTCAGATATACCAAAATTAGACCTTGTTTGGTAGGGAAAAGAAAAAGAAAAAGGATGTAAGAAAAATAAAATTTTCCATCTTTTCTTTCGTTTGGCGGAATATAAGAGAAAATAATAGAAAAAGAGAAGGAAAGCGAATGGATTTACGCATTTCATTTCTTTCCATATTTGATCTTTCTAAATGTGAGAGGAAAACACTTCTTCTCACACTCAATTCCAGTTAAATTAACAATTTTATATACAATTTTATCATTCACATCTTTGTTTTCCTCGATTTCCATCGTAGCAAACATAACAAAGGAAACATAATTTTCCTTTTTTCTCCCTTCGTCTTCCCTTCTTATTTCATATTTTTTTTCCTTACCAAACATAGTATTAATTTCATAAGTTTTGAGCGGCACAATTCAGTAGGCGTGATCATTTAAATTTTGACCATTGGTTTGGTTTTTTTTGGGCTAAATAAACACTATATACATGGCTTCAACAAGGTATGCATCTGTTACCGTTTGAATTCATGCCTTTTTATAAAAAGTCACTTTTATTCCTCGATGATGATCGTGTTATTCACTTCGTTTGAACCCTCTCAAATCCTACATAAACCCAGGAGAAGCTTGATTGGAGAAGTTGAGGTTGGCAACATTGTCCGACTGTTGCTGCAACAAATTGTTGAAATCAGATTCGGGTTTCAAACATTGTTGAGCTTGAGGATGTTGGCCTTGGGGGTGAGATTTTCGAAAAGCGATCTCGGCCAGGGTCTCAGCAATTTGCCTCTCCGCATTCTGTATCTGTTGCTGCAACAGAAATATGAGTCCAACGCAGCCATAAACAGGATCTTCCACCCGACATTGTGCCTCAAAGTATAAGGAATTTGCTGCTTCGGCTCGAAAATGGGTTGGGAGTTGCTAGATAATCAGAAGAAAATAACGTGAATCAAAACCATGCATGTCACTGTCCGTCAGTTTGGTTCAAAAACTATAATTCTATGCATTTAAAATCAACACCTTCATTAAACAAACACAATGTATACATATATACTCATAATTTATTAACAAGAAATCTTGATTGTCTTCAAATACAAATCTGATGTTGTGAAGGAAAAAACTGGTAAAAAGATGGTAACATGGGTGGCAGAATATCTTGATATCAATTATCAAATAGGTTTAATAGTTATTTGCATTGCCATTGGACAATAAATCCAACTCTAAACCCAAATTCAGAATAATATATATATATATATGTTGGTAGCAAGATTTAAGATTTTACCTGAAGTAGTTTTGCGACATTGCTGGCGCCATAGATTCGGTGGACAGAAGCAAATCTTTGAGGATTATTAGATGGAAAATAAGGAGAGAAAATGCAGTCGGGAACGCATCTTCTTCTCAGATATCTACAACCCGCACAGCGGCCAGAATTCATGGCTCCAAAAATATCTATTCAAAACCCAACAATGGATTCTCACAATCTCTTGTTTCATGGAAAAATAAATCTATTAAAGATTTGAATTAATATACAGGAGAATTTAGTCAGTGAGAAGCAATGGAGAAAATTTTTCCTTCCAACGGCTACTTTTTCTTTTCAAATTTGGGGATATTTGGAAGGAAAGTTGACATATTTTCATAGTTTGGATATGGCAACTAATTAAGCTTCTTCTTCGTTTCATTATGTAACTAATTCAAAATAAAGCCCCAAAAATGGAGTAGAGATTTTTGCTGTTTATTATACAAGATTTTAGAACAAAAATTTAGTCCCGTTGAATCATAACAAGC
>JAQSVH010000004.1:17889223-17903187 GCA_029448705.1 Adansonia digitata
AGTCCGCATTTGTTTTTCTCTCTTCTTCTGATTGATAAAGAAGGCAAGTATAAGCTCGAACAAGGCAAGTATAAGCTTGTAACTAGTTGGCACTAATTTGCAAGAATTTTCTTTGACAATGGTCTTGCAAGGGTTTTTTTTTTTTTTTCCTAATTTAGTTCAATGGGAAATTATAAGCAAAATTGGGAGTGAGATAGATTTCTGACATTTGGGATGTGAATTTTTTTTAAAATTAACTTCAAAAGATGATTTGAAATTAGTTGATGGGGATAATGTGGGACAGGGAACTCAAGGGAAAAAATGGGAAAACAGCCTTGTTATATATGTTAATGACCGGTATTACTTGGACTTTTATATGTCATACACTTGTCACCTTCAATACAACATAAATTTTTCTTATACGTGTCAAGACAAGTTCCTAAATCCCTCTTGACGATTTCGTTCCTTTTACTCGTAAAAGAACTCTCGAAATTTTAATTAATTTAAATATCAAATATATCTGAAAATTTAAATTTTAATATTTTTTTAATTTATTTTAAGTATGTGGGTTAAATATAATATTTTTTGTCTCATAAACTCATCAACTTTCTTATAAAAGAAACCTTCTACAATTAATAATTTAGAAAATTAATCAAGTGAGAATATGCTTTTAAAAGCGTATTATTTAAGGCATCTAAGTATTATTCTCCCTTGATTTAGACCTTTGCGCAATGCTTATAGCATAGCAGTGACTAATCAATCTGGCCATGTGTGTAAGCGAACCTCAGCAGCGTGATCGAATTCAGATTTTTTTTTTTTTTCTAACTAAAGAGATCATAACTTAAAAATTAACAATAATTTAAATTATTGTAACTAGCCACAGGTTTGATTCATGTTTAGTTTTATCCTGTTGCCAGCTTAGCCCAAGTATATTAAGGTTTAATCCAAATGGGTTTCCAAACAGGTCAGGGCCAGTATGATTTTATATCATAAAGTCAATGTTATGCTTTAGAAAAATCCATATGCAAAAAAAGAAAAATCAGACAATAAATTCAATGTCTTAAAACATGCCTCGGTTCTTACATAAGACTGACTAATCAAGCAATGCAAGTAAACACGTGCTAACCTGAAAGATATAACACAAAAAATTTACATTGGAATTGTATTTTGCCTTTGTGAATATACCGATTATCACGAAAAAAACAAAGGCTAAAAATCGGGAATTCAAATTACGTTGCCATATCCTTTGCATTGCGAAGAAATATTCAACCATCAGCAAACAAAAGTGCGAAAAAGAGTCTGGACATGTTAAGCATTCTAGAGAAACGGATAAACATGGGGAGCCATCGATGTTTTCCATGCACGGGACGGGCATGATTACGGGTGAGTTTGTTTACTTGATAGGGTTTTCACTCATTTGGTTAGTGCAATGCTGTCTCTCCAATGAAGAAATATCACTTTATTTTCTTAAGTTGTATTGAGGTCCTGAACTCGGCATCATCCCGGACAAAGCTCCAGCAAAGGTATGCGAGAGGGATATTAGCAGCATGCCAGAAAGCATGAGCATCGACGAAGCCCCTATAAGGCGGGAAGTCATATATTTCCAAGAACAAAGCAAGAGTTCCTCCCACATTGAACAGCCAGACCTTCAAGCGTGATGGATGGCTAGTTACACCAGCCCAAGTTCCCCAAAAGAGAAGCTGAGCTACACCCATGGCTGTACAAACTTTCATATTTAGACCTGCAAATAAATCCAAGTTATCAGAAATGATAACCAAATGAACCGATTATTGACTGATAATCAATCACCGGGACTCTTGATTTGGAAAATAAATACACTTATGATGGAAAAAGATAAAATGATTGGCCAAAAGAGTATTTATGATCAACGAAAAAGTAAGCACAAGAGATCAACTATTCACAAAAACACAGTAGGAAGTAAGTTCAGTTGAATCCCAAATGGTTCTTATTAGGCTTTTAGGCAACAAAATTCGAATTTACTCAGTAATATGTTAAAAAAAGAATCAAATTGAACCAGTGCTTCCACGGTTTTATTTTATGCATGGCACAAGTCTAGTGGCTAGTTGAATGTTTGATAATCTTCTTCAGTGCATATCAGTTAATTAAGAAAGAATTACCGTAATCAAGCTTGTAGAAGTTCAGATACAAGATGTGCGTTGTCACAAATGCAATCACTGGAGCAGCAACCATGACTCTAGAAGCTCCATCTCTCACATCAAAGACTCGTATTATTGTTAGAATAAAATCGAACCCGATTAATGCAACAGCGGATGAATACTCTAGCTTCTCTGTCAGCTCAAAATCTCTACAATGAATTAAGTTAGAGAAGTTTGCAAAAGATAAAAGAAATATATATATATATATTATACAATGATTAGAAATTATCAGAATACTCATCAGAATGACCATCTGATTATATCAGATTTCGTTTTCAGACAAATATCGATTATTTACTCTATTAAATTATGACTGACTCATCTCCTTTATGGAGATTGGAAATTATTGTGGACAAGTTGAAAATACAGTCAAACCCTTTTTCTCTCGGATTACATCCGGAAGGCATCAAAAAAGGCTTACATTATTAAGAACCTGACACAGGCTCTGGTGCAAGAAAATTTCCCCTAATTGACAATGTCAAATTTAACCATTGTCAACATTCTCTAAGTTGTGACATCAGGAAGGATCATTGAACCCTCTTTTAAGGTTGACCCTAGCACTACAATCAAATCGATGCTAAAGATTACTGGTCCAAAACGAACATATAGAGGACTGCTTACCGACTGTGACAAACGGCACTCCAGAACCAGAAATTCATTGCCAGGACGGCATGGATGTGCCACAAGCTGGTAAATTCATAGTAAGTCCTTTTATCAGGCCTCAAAGGCAACTTATAGTTCACAAGGATAAAAAAAGTGAGCCAACCATGAAACTGTATTGCAAGGCTTAGTGCAGAAAGAGCAACAGAAACAGGTTCCTGAAAAAAAAAAAATATCCGAACAAAACCATCACTAACAAGACCAACAATCTAGGAAACAACATGACAACGATACAGAGGATATATTCTAAGAACCTGGATCGCGTAGATACGTCGAAAAGGCCACTTTCCATGATATTTGACTGGTTTGGCACCGAGTTTCCGCCTCTGTTCCTCTCTAGCAATCATACAGTGGTACCGACAATCGGTACGACAATCCCATTGCTTCCATTTCTGATAAAGGGGCTCCTGTAAATACCATGGCCCATCAATTGGCTTCCCATCAGATGAGAATTTACAGTGTTGAAAGCATCTTTCCCCTACGCACCCGGTTTTCTCACAATCCTCCAAACAAGCCCTGAACAAAAACCGCAAAAGAAAAACCTTCAAAACCTCGTGAGAGAATCACAAATCAAGTTAAATTGCCCGGAAAAGATAAAGGTAATCAAAATAACCCAAAGGAGAAATTTAGAAATATTCTAAATATAGCAAATTTCAAACACCATAAAAAACATTAATTATTTGGTTCTTTTATAAGAGTATTCTTATTTTAATTGCCTTCAATTCAATCACAGTAAAATTGAATTCTAAGCGGTCTAAAACGTAAAACTTTGCATCTCAAAAATCAATCCACACCACCAATAACTTTTCATCCAATTTTTCTTCATAAATAAGAAATTAAACAAAAAGGGTATCTCTTTCCATCAAGCAAGTACAAACATTTTCAAAAACAAAAGCAAAGAACTAAACTTTTTCATTTTAACTGAAGCTTGCAAATTGAATTTTAAATATATATATATATATATATATAGAAAGAGAGAGAGAGAGAGAGCAAATCGAAAGAAGGAAATCAAATGAACTTACTTGTAAATCGGATCAGCATCACCTTTAGTGGCGTCAAGTGAAGGTACGAGAAAGGAAAGAGCAAAAAAGAGCAGAATTAAATGGCCGGGAGCCATTTGATTCATGGCCAAAGGAAAAAAAAAAGTCAACAGAGAAAAAATGGTTCGTGATTTTTTTTTTTTTTTACAAAATTAGGGATTGATAATTGTGGTTCCAGAGATGACGTGGTGGATTCTGTCCCATGGAATCGATTTTGAAGTGGAAGAGAAAGTGAGTTTCGATTTTGAAGGGCCGAGTTGAGGAGCGCTGGTATAAAAACGAACTAAGTGGAAGAAAGAAAGAAACAAAGAAAGAGGAAGAAAGTCAGTGTTGGGGAGAAAATAGAGAGAGACTCGTCAAGTTGTGCTGCGTGCGTCCTTTTTTTTTTTTTTTTTAAATTCTTTAATTTTTTTTCTTTTATTTATGGAAAATGGTGACCGTGAGACCAGAATCTCGTGAAGAGATGATTTCAGCAGTATCGATCCATCATATGACACGTGGATATACGATGTTTGTCTGATTTTCCCAAAATGACATCCCATTTCATCCGTAACTACGCCTATGCCCTCGTCTTTGACTTTTCTCATGCATCCCCATTTCTTTGCTGTTTGCTATTGCACATTCTTCCACGTGAAAGGCACGTGCTAGAACCGTTACGTTAACCAATATATTTTTCCTATTATGTCCTTGGCGACGGGCTTCACTTCTAAGGGTTCATAAGTTAGATTTAGACATTTCAACGGTCGAGGTATTTATTTAAGTTAAAAATTTTGAAGTTTTATTTTATACGTAAGAGGATTTAGATAAAAAATTAAGTTTGATTAAAAAATAAATTAGATCTTAGATTTAATATTTAAAGTTTAAGCTTAACCTATTTTACTATTATATTATATATATTTATTTTATATTTTATGTATTATATAATTTTTCTTATATAAATAATATATATATACTATTTTAGTGTAAACTTTAAAAATTAAGTTAAATTATTTATATTTATAAACTTAATAAAATAATTATTAAATTAATAAAGATTAAATTTTAAAAAAATTATTAAAAAAAATATAATATGAACAGACATAAACGGATTTGGACTATCTATTTACAATATGAGTGGGCTTGAGTAAAATTTGAGGTCATATTTCGGGCCGGGCTAGACTTGACTTAAACAAGCATATTTAATATTAATACCATACTCAAGTCCGGTCCGAATCCGGTTCAACCTGACCTATGAGCATGTTTAGTTAGATCGAATCATAATTTAAATTTTTTTAATTTTTATTAATGTTCAATCCAATCAATAAGTTAATTATTATTTTAACAAATTAAAATATTACTTTTATTAATATTTATATATTTTTATCAATAAATTACTATATAACTATTTTTTGATTAAAAAATAAGTTTAAGCGAATTGAACTAACTCGAAATAATAACCCTGCCTCTCCGTCACTGCTCAACGCAGATCAACCCCAAAGGCATTGTTTCGGGTCAATATTTATATTTTTCTAACCCAATTAAAAAGGTTAAGTCATTTATTGGGCTCAAAGAGACAAACCCAAGAGAATAGCCCACAATCAGGTTTGATCCCTTGCATGGCGGATGCATGAGGAATGCTGTGCAAACTCCCCATTTTCTTGCACCTCCAACAAGCTCCAGTTACGAGAGACATTTGTTTTGCATAAATCAAGACATGAAGCTCTTACTACACACCACATATATATATATATAGATATAAACAGTCATAGTTAAGGCTGATCCGAAATAAGTAGACACTGAAATCTAATCAGATTCTCTTCTCACTGGATACCGCTTAAATTTATTCATTTAAGCATTAGAGCATGCCCTTAAAACTTAATTCTGGTGCTCTTTGACATCTCCATGGTTACTTAAATTTCTTAATCTTCATTTGATATCTCAAAAGCTTAATCAACTCACCACAAGTAGATATCTAATGCCATTGTCTCACTTGAATTCCAAGAATTGACAATTCCACGATCAAATTATTAACTTGCATCCAATTTATGTCAAATGTGCTCACCAGGAGGGAAAAAGAAAAAGGAACTCTAGCAGATAGTCCGTGAGATATTAGACATGTTATATGTTTGATAGCCAGGTTGAATAATAGAAATGGGCTTCTATATGCAATTAGGAAATCTCTAACTAAGCTTTGTTGGAACTTCTGTGGCGGACTTAAAAAGTTAGGCTTCAAGGGTTTTTGCAGATTCTTGCATATCAAAAAAGCGCTATCAAGCTTCTCAAATTAAAATCCATAAAATGAATCTTTGACCAGGGAAATGGTTGCTGTCTATATTTCTTTGCTTGCCTTATAATACCCTGGAGGAAGCAAGGGGAAGACGGCGATCATTTCAATCTTGGGATCTCCTTCCTCTTCACCATCTTCAATGTTTGTGTCGTTCGGATTTACCTTACCTCGTTATGCTATTTTCCTGTGCCTTTTTAACTATTATTGCTCCGATTATTCTTTTTTATTTGAAATATCAGAATTCGACATCCATATCTGATACATTTAGTCATTTAAATGCAACTGTTCTTAATCGATTGTGAATGCAGACTGCTTGATTTCTACGTGGCACTTTTATTTTTTAAATATTTGCATCTTTGTCATTAGACTTTTAAGTTAATTCTCTTCCACATAATAAAAATTTAATCCACATGAGGAATTTATGGTAAAAGGCAAGTATAATATATATGATCGTACTTTCTTTTTGCAATGGCAATCCCAGGAACTTCGTTGTTGCACTTGTCACTGATGGAATATACAATGTTTTAAGGTCAAAACTAACTGAAAGTTCCTTACCATCTGTGATCTCTTTCCTGTTCCCCCCTCCCCCCTTACGGGTTTCGCACTGTTCTAAAAGTCAGGATACCTGGAAATTCCAAGCTTGCAAGCTCCCAGATTCTTGAAGCTAACACTGTGGACATCAGTCTTTGGCAGTCGGGTTTCGATTGTTTTTAGACAGCTTCGCCTTTGTTTGTTGCATAAGAAGAGAAGGCAATAGTTTTAGTTTTGGAACTTGGTTAGTATAGGATATACACATATCCTCCATGAATATATTAAATTTTAAAAAAATTAATCTTATCTTATACTTAAATTAAAAATATGTTAAATATGAATTTTAAAAAAATAAAAATAATATATTTATAAATAATATTTATTATAATATTAATTATTTTTGTAATTATAATAAATTTGTAGAACCATGATCAGGTAATCTACGAGCAGTGGGAACGTGAAAAATTTTATTTTTTGCCAGTAATGGGGTGGGTATGGGGCCAACAAAGCATTTTTCATTTCAGTATTGGTATTTTAAAGTCATAGTCATTTTTACTCTGAATATAATTATATGGCAAGTCTCTTTACGATATAGCTTTTTAAAACTTTTTAAAAAAAGATTAAAAATATTTAATAATTATTCAAATAAATAAATGAAACATTTAATGGCAATTTTGTAAAGTAAATCTAGCAAGAGTTAGGTTACCCATTAAAGGTTCGCCTAATATTTTAGAGGATCTGAATAAAATTATTAAGCTCGAAAAATAGGTTTGGACAAAAAAAATTAAGTTCAATTAAAAAATGGACTGGATCTTAGCTTCAACTTTCAGGATCCAAGTCTAATCCTTCATGTCTCATTTTACAATTGCATTATATATATATTTTTATATATTATATATTATGTAATTTTTATCGTACAAAAAAATATATATGTAATATTATAATATTAATATTAAAAACAAAGTTAAATTATTTAAATGTTAAAACTTAATAAAAGAAAATTATTAGATTAAATTTTAAAAAATATGTATTTTTAAAAAATAAATTATAAAAAAAAAATAGGTGAGCTTAAATAAGCTTGAATGGTCATTTATAAATATAGACTAGTTTAGACAAAATTTGAAACTCATATTTTGAGTTTAACTTGAGCAAACATATTAAATATTAAGACCATGCTTAAGTGCTTGACCCCTGAACACTTCTATTGTAAAGTGAGATTTGGAATTATATAGATGAGAGAAAACTGAAGTATTGGTTAAAAAAAATTCAAATTCCACTAAAATTTACATTCCTAATCCAAATATAGCCTAAAGAAAGAAATCAAAACTTCTTTTAGGCCGTGACGAATATTGTAAGTGAATTGCCAATGTTATTTCACCATTTGTTTACAATTACTTGGTTATCAAACTACAAATGGAAATTCTCACGAAGGCAACCCTCCTAATACAAGCTTCGCTTTCTGGACTCTTGTTTCATTTCCTTTCTTTTATTATGCTTTGCTTTCCGGACTTTGTTTCATTTCCTTTCCTTTATTATGCTTTTAAAGTAGTTTTCATATTGGCATCCACAACTTGGATGGATCGGAATGAATCGGAGCTTTTAATATGATGGCAGATATTAACCTACATATTGACAACAAAAATCAACAAAACGACGTTAAGTATTATCTCGTTTCGATTTTTGTATCAATTATTTTAGTCTATAACGATCAATATTGGTATACATTGATTTGCATTCATTGATATAAAATTTTGATTTTTTGTATTACTGACAATAAAAATCAACAAAACGGTGTAAATATCAACTTGTTTGGATTTTTATAACAATTCTTCCGGTCTATATTGATTAGTAATGTACATATTGGTTTTGATCCGTTGGGTTCAAGATTTTTATTGTTATATATATTTTTAAAAAATTCACTTATTTTTTATTTAATTTAATTTCTAATTTTTCTATCTTTATCATTTCTTTTTTTTCATAAAAGTATTTCAAAAATAAAATATTTTTTATTATATTAAATTATCGAAACTAATTAATAGTAATAACTTATTGTATTTCTGAATATTTTATATTTATTTGATTTTTAAAATTTTTGGATATTTAAAGTTCACAATTTTACGTTCCTATGGGAAAGTGCATGGACATGAGGTTCAGAAGTTTTAGAAAGTATTTATGAAAATTAAGTTCTTATTATAAAGTAATCAGGGAGAAAGTTTTGTTTTGCCAGCAAATTAGCAGTCTTCAAAATCAGTTAGAAATTACTATATTCAATAACAACAAGAACCAAAAACTTCAATCAATTCAATTTGAAAGCCCTATAATTGAGATGAAGAAGAGAAAAGAAACTTGTAGATGTGTAAGTTGGGCGGTTGTGGTCGGTTTCGAGTAAGATTAAGATGGGTTGAGTTATTTCAAGTTTTTAAATTTTTAAATTTATGTCATTTCAGTTTTGAGTTATTTTGAGTACAAATTATTTGATTTAATATTTGGATAAATCGGGTTTGGGTCATTTTATGTTTGGATTATTTTAAATTTAGATCAATTAGATATAACACATAAATTAATCAGTTTCGGGCCGATTAAGTTTGATCATTCTGGGTTCGAATCATTTCGGGTTAATTGTTTAGATTAATTTGGGTTTGAACCATTTTTGAATTTGCGTCATTTGATTTTAAGTTATTAACTTTTTTTTATTAAATTAGATTAAATCGTATTTAAAAATTTTTAGATTTGGATTAAAGTTGACAGGTTTAAACTTAAAAGGGATTTAGGAATTAAATGTTTAACTTTAATATTTACTTAAATTAATTGTCTAAAAAAAAAAACTTAAATTGTCTTAATTTACTCAAAATTAAAGATAAAGAAAATCACCTAAAATTTTCCTATTTACTATTTTATGTAAATTAAATGTTGTTATTATCAATTAAAAATTATTATATTCATCAGTGACAAATAATAAAATCTTGATTATTGCCTTGATCAATTCAACTTGAAAACCACATAAAAGAAACTTTAGGCTACAATATTAGAATTAAGTGTCCAATTTAATATTGAGAATCAAGGACAACCACGACTAGTTATACCCTAAATTAATTCTCTAAAGAAATTTAAATTACATGCATTTACTAAAAATAAAAAAAACCTAAATTTTCCTTTTAATAATTTTTTTATCTTATTATAGGAAAGTGCATGTATATGTGGTGCAAATGTTATACAAAGTATTTATGAAAATTAAATACTCACTGTTATTATAAGGGATAAAAGGTAAATTTATCACATATTATTAGCATATATTGAAATTTATTACTATAATTTATTTTGATTAATGATTCTCACTATAATTTTGGAGTAAGCGTAAATTTATCATTATAGTTTAACTTAATATTAAATTTTATCATTTTATTTTTGTTGTTTGACTATTAAATTTTAATTTTTGATTAAATTTTATCACTCAATTTTAATCTTGTATGATTTTAAGAACAACATTTAATAATAAAATTCCTTCAATATTTCATTTTAATAATTAGGGTTTAACAAATTAATTAATGAGGGATGGTAAAAAAAATTAAGCCATAGTTTTTTTATAAATAAAATTCTATGTTAATTTTTATATTTTTAATAAATTAATTTTATCTTCAAATCATTCAAAAGTAAAATTGAGTGACAAAATTCATTCAAATAATAATATAATGATAAATTTTAATATATATGTATAATACGGTAGCAAATATAACTCTTATTATAAAGTAATTAGGGATAAATATTTCTTTTGCCAGCAAATTATAGCAGTTAATATAAACTAGAAATACTATTATATTTAATAATGACAAACAACAGAAACTTTAAGTATTCCCTTGATAAATTCAATTTGAAAGCTCTGTGAATGAGATGATGAACAGAAAAGAAACTTAAGTGTACATTATAGGAACTAAATATCCAATTTTAATATAGGATACAACTACGGATAGTCATACCACATTATACCCTAGATTAAGTCTCTAAAAAAATACTTAAATCGCCTTTATTTACTCAAAAAAAAAAAAGAGAAAATACCTAGATATATTCTATATAATTTATCATTTTTTAAAAACAAATTAGACTAGAATTTAAGCATATTATTTGGTAAATAAATAATATTTCAAAAGCAAAATATGAAAATTTTATTTGTATAATTTGAATTAAATTTAATTTTTTATATAAATAAAAAATGCAATATATTTTTTGTTAATTTAAAATATTTTTAATGTAGAAAAATGGTTCATTACTTTATCATTGAAGTAAGGGCTTAATCTAGTTCATTCATAAAATTATTTTTAATAGATGATATTCAACATATTTAAGGTTTAAATTTTTCAAACCAAATTCAATATTAGTAGATATCACTAACTATGAACCATATATATCTATATAATATCTCTATAATATTTATAGCTCCTATTTTAAGTAAAGAGACAATTTAAAACCATAATGGTTTGAATAAGAAAAGATCTGAATCCAAATATAAAATTGATTCAATTTTTTTAAAAATTCGAATTAATCTAACTAAAATTAGAAGTGTCCATGAGCTGTGCAATGAGTCGAAAATTTTTTAGTTTCTTACGTTTAGGTTCAAATCAAGCTCGAGTTGAAATTTGAAATTACAATTCAAGTATTAATAAAAAAATATTTTTATATTAATATTTATATATTTTATAACTAAATTTATATAAAATTTTTTTTTATTAAATAATAATTTAACCTATCCAAATGAAGAATTCTAATGTTTAAGTCCTGGCTTGAGTAGGCTGAACGACCATGTACAAGTTTACCTAAAAACTAAATGAATTGATAAATCTAATTCCAAACGATACTCGCTAAATGACAAAGACTAAGTGCTTTAATTTGGAGTTTCAGTATCTATATTAACATTAAAATGACTAATTTAGTGTTGTAAGTTAATAGACACTAATTCAATTAACACAATTTATTAAAAGGTAAGTTAATTTTTTTTTTTTCATATTGAGCCTACTAGGCTTGCCAAACGTACATTCAAAATAGGGCCCAAACAACAAAGTCCAACAATTACCACCAAAGTTAAGGAGTAAAGGTGGCAATTGAATGAGTTCGAGACGGATCATTTTGGGTTCGGATTGCTTTAGGTTCGGATCTAATCAAGTTTTGGTTCTTTCAGGTTTGGGTCAATTTGAGTTCTGGCCTATTAGGGTTCCAGCCAATTCGGGTTCAAGTCCATTTGGGTTTGGGCCTATTCGGGTTCGAGTTCAGGTTTAGGTTAGATTCGAGTTTGAGTATATTTTATGTTAAATGTAATCACTTTTATGTAAATTTGAATTCTAAGCTTAGGCCTAAATTTAGTTCGATCTTGCTCGAAAAAAGTTTAAATTCTAACTTCATGGTTGAATTTGGCCTAGCCGACCTATTTAATTACAAATTATTGTTCATAATATTAAAACGTTATTTTTATATTAATATTTATATATTTTATAATTAAATTTAAATAAAACATATTATTTTGTTTAAAAAAGTACTGTTTTAGTTCGAGCGCGTTTGAAACTTAAAATCTAAGACTTGAGTCTGATCGTATGGGCCTATTATGTTGGATAAGCTGTTTGGCCCGTAGGAATGTTTAGTTGCTAGTCTAACATATGATTTTTTTTCATTTTTGATATGGCATTATCTATTATGGCTTCCGTATTTTTTAATTTATCTTATTACCTTATCATATTATTATCAGACTCTAATTATCATTACTTGAAATAATAATTATTCATAAAAAAAATTTAAAATTTTACTAGTAACATGCATAAACTCTTAGTAGTTAATAAGTTTAATTAATTAAATTTTAAAAAAAAGTGATAAATGAATAATATACTTTATTGACAATGCTTTCAAAGCTCATGATATGATTTACTTTTCGATAAGTCATTATTTCATCATATATAGACTTGCTCAAGGATAGGGCTACCCATTCGACCCAAATGGGCCTGGGCTCGGGTTTTTATATTTTTATTTCAGATTAACCCAACCAGACTCAGAATAGTAATTTTAAATTAAAACAACATATATTTTATTTGAATTTAAGTATAAAATATATAAATATTAATAAAAATATTCTTTAGTGTGATGAATAATAATTCTAGCTTAAACAGACGAGTCTAGGCACATTAAATAAGGCTTGGATTTGGGATTTTAAAAAATTCAAGTTGCAGCTCGGTCCAACCCATGATTAAGTTTAATTACATATAAAATATAAATTAAGTTTTTAATATTTAATTAAATTATATATGATATTAATATTTAATATTTAATATTAATATTTGATTTATTTTTGATATTGTATTATCTATTATATCTTTCATATTTTTTAATTTATCTTATTATTTTGTTATACTATTATCAGACTCTAATTATCCTTACTTAAAATAATAATAATAATAATAATAATAATGTTCAAAAAAATATTTAAAATTTTACAACTAATATATATAAATTCTCGATAGTTAATGAGTTTAACTAATTAAATTAAAAAATATGATAAATCAATAATATACTTTATCGATAACGTTTTCAAAGTTCATGATATGATTTACTTTTTGATAAATTATTATTTTATCATATATAGACCTGCTCAATGGTCGAGCTACCCACTTGACTCAATTGGGCCTGGGCTTGGGTTCTTATATTTTTGTCTTAGATTAGCTCGGCCCAATCGGAACAATAATTTTAAATTAAAATAATGTATGTTTTATTTAAATTTAATTATACAATATATAAATATTAATAAAAATATTTTTTAATGTGATGAGCAGTAATTTTAACTTAAATAAGCAGGTTTTGGCACGTTAAATAAGAGTCTACGCTAAGCATTTTAAAAAAATTTAGGCCGCAGCTTGGCCTGACCTATAAGCAAGCTTAATCATATATAAAATATAAATTAAATTTTTAATATTTAATTAAATTATATATGGTATTAATATTTAATAATTAACCCATTTTTGGTATAGTATTATCTATTATGACTTTCATATTTTTTAATTTATCTTATTACTTTATTATACTATTATCAAATTCTAATTACTATTACAAATAATAATAATAATAATAATAATAATAATAATATTATTATTATTATTATTATTATTATTATTCAAAGAAGTATTTAAAATTTTATTACAACATGCATAAACTGTCAATATTTAATGAGTTTAACTAATTAAATTAATAAATTAATAAATTGATGATATACTTTATTGATAATGCTTTCAAAGCTCATGATATGATTTATTTTTCGATAAATTATTATTTTATCATATA
>JAQSVH010000004.1:17940178-17963969 GCA_029448705.1 Adansonia digitata
ATAAATTTTAATAAATAATAATTAATATTATATAGATTTTAAAATATTAGTGTACTTAAATTGTGTTGTAATTTTTTCCGTATCATATTCGGGTAATTATTTGAAAAGATTCTCACAATTTTGCATGTTAGAGTTTTGTTTTTAATTTAACACATTTTTTGTTCTTAAATATTTTTGTTTGTGTCGTTGACGCCCTGAGAAAACTCCAAAAACTTTTAGGTCTTGATTTCAAGTCCTATCAGTTACATATGTAGATTTGTTCAATTGTTTATTGATTTTTAATTTGCTTTGTTTATTGGTTAATTTTTTATGTATATTTTATTTAATTTGATTATTATTATTATTATAATTTATAATGATATAAGTAATTTCATAAAAATGAAAATAGTATTTTTTTTTTCAATGCAATTCCTTATTTAATTTTAACTAATATTTGTTACCTCTTGCATCACATGTGAATTTTGTTATTTTATGAAGTTTTTGACGTATAATTGTATACCTACAAATAAATACAATTAACAAAGTATTTGTTAGCCAAATTTTTATTAAATATAAAATTTATTTCGTGTGCAAATTATATCAAATTAACATAAAATTTATTATTTTTAATACTAGTGTAAGATTAAATGTACTTAGATAAAGAAATTTAATATAAGTTTTAAATCTTTTTATAATAAATTTATGTAATTTCAAAAATAATTAAAATTAAAACTTTTAAAATAAAAGAATTTAATGTAAATTTTAATTTTTTAGTTATTATCGTAAAAATTTATTTTAAAAAAATCTTTCATTATAATTAGAACATCTAGCAAATTCAGAATTTGAATCTCAATATTTGCAAACTCTCTTCTATCCCTAAGCTAAATATCTTTTATTAAAAAAATAAATAAATTTATAATAACAACTTAAAAATTTAATGAATAATGATAATTATTTTTGTCAAGTTAAAAGGTTCTCCACGCATTAGTGTTTATATATGTATACATATGCATATAAGATAGTCTTGTTGTAGTTAGGCTTTTTTCTAGTTTTTGACTCATTCTTGTACAAAATTCAAGGTAAAAAGATTCATCATCACAAACTTTTGCAACTTTCAGCTTTTTAATTATTTCTCTGATTCTTTTCAGTTCTTCTTTTTACGTTTCATAAAGCTAAAGGTAAGGGTAAAGCTAAAGCTATAGTGGGGAAGAAAAAAAATCGCAAAATTCCAGTGAGATATTATTCTGATTTGGCGTTGGCTCCTTGTCTGCATGCATTCGGATTTTGCTGGTGAAATGAAAGTTGGTAACTTTAGTTGCTTGGCAAATTGCCTCTAAAAATAGTAAAATACGCGTACATGAAGCTTCTTTCTCATCTGGTTCAGGTTCCATGCACACCAGCAGCTTTACGACCTCTCTTTTCTCTTTTCTCTTTCACTTTTTCCCCTATTTTTTTTTTTGGACACTGCTTTTTTAAAGCTCAGACTTCCATGAATGGAGAACCAGTAACCCTAATCTAATACATAACGATTCTCTCATCCAATGTACCTTTTTCTACCTCTGTTTAATCTACAACCAAATGATTACCTAATCTCTCTCTTCCCTTTTGTTTGACCTTTATTTTCAGTTTTAACATATATTACCATCACTTGATTGCTAGCTATCCTTCTTTTTTTCTTCTTCTTCATGTAAAGGAAAATGAAATGAACCAAAAAGGAAAGCAAATTGGTTGCATGCAACCAAAAATGCCATGTAATAATACTCAGTTTAATTACCCATGCGTCTAACTTGTTTCAATTTTTTTTTCCTAATTCCAATCTAATTTAAATAATACTAATAAATGGCCTACCCAAATATATAATAGGGCAAAATCCCCCCAAAAAAAAAAATTCAAACATCCCTAAAAGACACTTTGACCCCTCTTATTTCAAAATGTATCTTTTTTGTTTTAACCCTACTACTAAACGTAGGTAGTCAGCACAGCAGTTAGTTAAATAAATATTAATTATAATTAAATAATGAAAACATGTTTTGTTGAAATTATATATTAGCTCATAACCAAGTAAAAAAGAAATACATAATTATCAAAATAAAAGAAAGAAATGAATTACTTAAGATTAAAGTTAAACCTAATGAGTTAGCTATATATTCTTTTATTTATTCCATTTTATATTTCCTCCTCTATCCCATCTAATTTAATTAGAATAATGGTTTTATTTAGCATTATATTTTTTACTTTAAACTTAATTATAATAATGATTTTACTTAGTATTTCAAAGTTATGACATTTTGATTGTTAATAAAATAATTTTAACTAATTTATTTTCTTTACATTTTTTTTTTTGGTTTTTGCTTATGAGTAGATAACTTGAAAATAAAAAAACTGTTTTTATCATTATTTAATTAACATTTTTGGGTTATATATATCTGTATTAATATATACTAGATGTAACATGTACAAATGCCTAGTACATTCTAGAATTTATTAGTGCCTTTCGTTGGGCAGGATCTGGTTCAGAACAAAATTTTATAAATTTGAATCGGCTCAATTTTTTTAAATTATTATTTATTAATAAAAATATTTTTATTTAAATTTAATTATAAAAAATAATTTTAAATAATAAAAATATATCATCGAATTAATTTAAACTTGAATCAAATCAGATTTAAAAATAAATTTTAAAAAAATAATCTAGATTACAGATTTGGCCCATGAATAGATCTACGATGGGCTAGTGAAAAAGGTTTATTATAGAAAATAGAAGCTTTAGTTGATATCATAATGCTAATTGTTTCGTTTATAAGATACATATGAACATTATGGAACATAAATGGTTAGATACTCCTTTTGTCTAGAAAATATTTAGCTTCTTCTTTTTTTGCTATTAATTTCTTTAATTCTGATTTCAATTATCTTTAGTATAATTCAGTTAAATTTAACAAATACAAATTAAAAGAATAGTTTTCAAGTTTTAGTTATTAATAATTTATAAGTATATAATTTTTATATTTTGAGGTTATATAGTATTAAGTTTTGAATATTAAAATTAAACTTTAATATTTTTTCTTACAATTGAAACTACAACTTAATCATAAATTTATCAAATACTAAATCTTTAAAATAGTTACATGAAGAAGATAACTAAACTTCAAATATTCTAACAAATAATAAACACTTGCTAATTTGAAGAAAATAAACTCAAATATTGATTCATGCGACCTTATACATAAAGTAGCCATAATACATGCATATCACATCGAAATGTGACTTCAAGAAGAACCAAAATTATCCAATTATTTTTTATAAGATCCCAAAGAATATACTTATCATTTTCAATGAAACATTATTGCAATATATACATACCAAAAAAAAAAAGGAGGAGCCATGGATTCCTATGTCTGTAACTGGTGTCTTTTAAGAACCAATCAGAAAGCGAGTATTCGCAGGGGCGCAACAGCCACGTGGATAGTCCTAGTCCCACCAGGACCCCAACGAATAGCATCTCATCACGTGAAGGACCCATGTGACCCCCCTCCCCTTCTTGCCGTCTCTTAGAGTAGAACGAGCCCTATAATTCTAAAAGCCGAGCCCTTTCAAGTTTCGATTCAAACTTTGAAAGTTGAAACTGATAGTAGTTGATACGCCAAAATCCACGGCAGTTTCTTGTAGCAGCGCCTCTAATATGCCCTTCTCAATCTCCGTCACAATCCCTTCCCCTTCTTCCTCGTATGCTATTACACTTTGGACCTTCATTTCTGGCATATCTTTGTCAATCAAGGCGTCAATGTCTTCAAGAACACGGCAATCAGCTCGAGGAAAGCTTCCAATCTTCGAGCACAATGTGTCCATTAGTTGAGACCCATTCATGCTATTAAAATATTTACATCCAACGTTACTTTTAACCCAAGGCTTCATGTAAAAATAAGGCTTCAAAATTTCAGTTAAAATTTCATCCACTAGATGGAACACTAATTTTCTATTGCATCGGAGGCTCAATTGACTAGAACTGGCTTTATTACCAATGAGGATGGTAGTGGAACAAGTGGTGAAATGTTCGAGGTAGTAAAAAATGGAAGGGTTAAGAGAATGGGAAGGGGAGAACCAGGACGCCGAGGACAGTGGGGTATCTTTTTCTAATCCTGGACTTCTTAGTAGTCTAGCGATGTACTCGTGATATTCCGCAGCTTCTTCACCGGTCGTGCTGGTGGCAGTGTCATCGTTACACATGTCGCAGTTGTTCTCGTATCGGGCAACGTGTGCGAACGTTGCCTCTTGTTTGTTGTACGTTTGGCTCGAACAACTAGATAACTGTGAGCAACGTTTCGGTCTTTGAGCATCTAAGACCTGTAGCAAATCCAAACAATAAGCTGATAAGTAAAAGTCACATTGTTTCTTCAAGAAGAACAGTAAAAATTCCATGCGATGTTGCAAAGTTATTATTATTTAAAAGAAGAAAAGAAGATGAAAGTAATAATTTGAATACTTGTTTTTGAGGGATTTTTGTGGCTGGAGGAGAAGGATATTTTTTGAGTGGAAGAAGGGTAGGGACCGTGATGTTGACTAGATTATTTGACAATGGGGTTTTCCTACATTTCTTGTCAGGAATGTTAACTCTGTTGGCTGTGGAAGGATGAACGAAAGGCTCCTCTTGCTTGTTTCGGATAATGTCCGATGTCTGCTGAGGCTTTTTCAGACGGGACCCGAACTTTTCACTGGAACCTTTCTTGCATTTTCTTGTGGCTCTCGGTGGCTGCTGCTGCTTTTGCTGCTCACCTTGTTCCTCTGCAACAGGCAGCAACTTGGGCTTTTGTAAAACCCTGATGGGCTGAGGCTGGATACTGATCTCGGAAGATGATGATGATGATTTTGGAAGTTGAGGACTGTGATCTTTGGTGGACGAGTTCGTAACTGGTTTGCCTTTGGATTCCGAGAATCTAAGCCTGGGTGAACAGGAAGGTGCTGAGTGCTTGCCAGGGCTTGAATCGTCAGCAAGTTTGGTCAAAGTCCTGGAAATTTTCTTGTACTTGAATTGGCTAACGAGCTCTTCTCTGGCTTGCTCTCTGTTGCGAACTGTGTTGGTTATGTCCATTCCAGCTTTCCTGCTGACACTTTCTTTAATCTGCTTCACTATCTGCCGAGCATAGTGCCCAGGGCTTCTGTTCTCATCTTCATGTTTAAGCTCTTTCCTTTTCAGTATCGTTGAGAGACGAGAAATCACCAACTCTTCGCTACTACTCATGTTCTCTTTGTTGATCTGAAGCGAGAGACGATGGTGATGATCCACGTCTGACCTCCTTGCAGACGATATTCTTGGAGTTTCTGGCAATGAGCGAGTGCCCCTATCACCATCCAATGATTTTCTATGGCTACTTATTGCGCTTTGGAGAGGCTTTAGGGGTCGAACGTGGTGATTTAGATGTGACTTTGCTTGAACTTTTGATGCGGATGAAAAAGATGGTGAACTGCTTTCAGGAAGAATGTCAAGACCCATTAGCCGAGCAACCAAAGTAGGAGTCTTCGTCCCTGGGGAGCTGCTAATCTCCGAAAAAGTGTCACTGTTTGGGGCTCCAATTTTTGACCTTATGTCTCCACTTGTTTTTATTTGAATTCCCATCTGGATTTTCATAAAGAAAACAGGAAAAGCAAAGATCAATATTATAACATGATCATCATCATCATGATTACTCACTCTTCAAAAAAATGCCAATCTTTTAAAATGAAAGCAAGGCTAGGGACCCAACAAGATGAAGAAATAAAATAGCACAAATATTAAGTGCTCAATTAACTTACTGGGATATTTAAATTTTCTTCTTCTTCTTTACAGGTAGATGTCAAAGAAGCTGAAGCTGAAGCCAAAGTTGAACCCTCCTCCTCCGATTCCAAACTGTTCCTTGGCGCCTCTGCACCTGCAATGCATTGTAACCCATTACTATACTGATCAGAAGTTCAAACTCAGAAGGGAAGAAAAAAAGAAAAAAGGAAAGAAACCAAGAGAGAGTGAGTGAAGAAACCCTTAAGGGTGGTGGTGACGACGGCACTGTGTCGAGAGAGAAAAGAGTCAGGCTTCTTGAAACAAACACAACTGCTACTGGTACTACTAGTTTGATGGTTTAAAGGGAACTGGAAACGATGGAAATCAAACAAGTGGAAGACAGCACTTATGCAACCAGTGGAAGTAGGAGTAGTTTGAGCAGAGTCTCTCCCAGTCTCCGATGCTGCTCTCTTGGAGCTGTTGGAGGCTGAGGAATTTTTAGCCCCACTACTACCCCAATACCAATCCCTTCCCATCTCCGATCAAGAAACAAAAAAAAAAGGAGTGGGGTTTCCCTGGCAGTGAGAGGAGACGAGGGTGAAAATGACCGAAGGAGGAGTTTTAGTCGTAATTGATAGATGAGAGAAAGAGAGAGATGGAGAAATTGTAAGAGTGTTCAGTCTTTCGGAGGAAGAAAAGCTGAAGAAAATGTATAATAGGACGCTGGCGACGGAGCGAGAAAAGCGGATCCATTGAAGCATAAAACACCCACACATTTATTCGAGGAATTATTAAGTACAACAAAAGCTTTGGTTTGTGGGTGCGTGGCATATAGCATCCTAGTACCTCTACATCTGTCATTGCCATTATAAAAATTTTCTATTCGGCTTCTTATAACAGTGAAATGTTATCGATTTAATTAAAAAATTATACAAAAATTAAAATAAAAATCTATTTACAAAAAGATTTATGAATTAAAATATACTTTTTTTAAAAACTAAACATATATTTTTAACAAACACTCATTAAAATAATAGCTTCTTTTTATATATTTATAATAAATTTTTGCTCTTTCAACCATGAGTCAATTCCAATACTGCACTATATATTTTTAATAATGTTGAAAGGATCTACTTAAGATATAATTAGTTATTAATTAAAAATTATTTAATTATTATTAAAAAATTACATTGAGTACATTATTTGAATTAAATTTTTTTAAAAAATTTTAGTAATTATATGTATATTTTTTTTTAAATATCAAATTTGTAACTTATTTTTTTTTTAAATTTTCTTGCCTTTCGTTTACTATGGAGACCGTAACTAGAATCAACTCTCTCTCTCTCTCTCTCTCTGTATTGTTTTATTGGGAAATGGAATTGGTAAAAGGATAATGTAGTAAAAATGGTATAAAATTGCAAGGTGCTCTATCAAAAAAAATAATAATAATAATTGCAAAGTGATGACGATGCGACCACGCAACTTTCTTTTCTGTATCTCCATCTGAAATGTAGACACATAACAAACAAATTTCTCTCACTTTCGACCATCCCAAGCTCGATTTACAATGTGATTCCCCCCGTTAGCTTCCCTTAGATTTAAAATACGAGGTGATGCTTTACATATATATATATATATATTTATATATAGCATATGGGGGGATCTGCACTGCACTGTGATAGCCTGCCAGGACCACGACCCAGGACAGGAGGTTAAGGTTATGAATGACTTCTTATTTTTTTTTTTTCCCTTTCCAGTCTCTTTTTTCTAATCATGGATCAGAATTGATGCACCCCAGGCAGGGTTGCATTTAGAGCTCAGCTGCCTATTTTACTCCACCATTATTATATTATTATGATTATTAGGATGGCAATCTAAGGGAGATTTTGCCATAATATCAACTCCATCTTATTTTATTAAATTTTTAAATAATAACATTGCTTTTTGAATAAATTATCAACAAAAAATTATTTAGCTTTCTTTAAACAAGATCTACTATTACAAATTTTCATTTTTACATAAATAAATATAATATAAAAAGGTAAATGATAAATTTATAGATGAGAACCGCCCACTCCGCTTACCTATTTCTCTTTAAACAGTTTTTCGGGCTGATGATTGTAGAATTCATTGAGTTAATTTCCGTGGCAATTTAATTATCATGACGATATGATTATCAATGTGATTTAATTACTATTAATTTTAAATTATTATGTTTTAATTTTTATTAAATGAACCGTTTTTTAAAATAAAATTTTATAGTTATTAATACATTTTACATAAGTTGTTTACATAAGATGGAGCTTTATTGATAAAAATTAAAAAGTGGCGGAGAAATATAGCGGACATCATTTCCAAAATGAATGCCTTAAAATAACTTTGAATATAACTTTCCCTCAACAATAAAATTTTCCAAGATAAATTATATTAGATGAGATTTAAATCATCAAAAAATGAAGTCATCTTAACACTCCACGTAAAGATAAAATTATTATTAAACACGATGATCTAATTACAATAATTAATTTCGATTTTAAAGAGATCACTCCATGCTAAATACCGCAAGTTCTGCAAGAGTTTTGAATATACTTCATTTTTCACTTGGAAAATGAAACAGCAAAATACGATATGGAATTGGAAGGAAAGAAAGGGCAGTAAGAAAAACAGTTATTTACGCTTTAGAAAGATCGCCAAGAGGGGAAAACGTCATATTGTTTTCCATTGGGAAAAGAAAAAGGAAGGAAAATCAAAAGCACGGTCATAGTTGAAGGGCTTCCTACGGAAATACAGCAAATTCTCAATGGTGGCAACGAAGATGCTGCCAAGAGGCAATAAATGGCAAAAATCATACACCAGAGGCTAGGGTTGACCCACCCCTTGCCTAAAATTTACAGCACAATTCTAGAAGTCCTAGCACCACCGTTGTTCTCCTGCTCTTTCTTCTCATGTCTTTTGATGAATAATGGCAATAGATGAAGTTGCCAACCCTAACGTACCCTCTAAAAGGCAGAGCTCTTACGGTGTAATGACCAGCATTCCAATAGACTCAGGGAAACAAGGCCCTTCCCGGGGTTAGTCTGATGCTAATTAGCTAGTCTTTCAAACAACTAGTTAAAATCCATTTCTTAACATAAATACATTCAACAACCTTATTAGTACGGCTCAGAACTCTGACGTGATGTGATCCTACAAAGATCTATTTAAGTGAAAGAAAGTTTTAATAGCACAAATCAGAATAGCCTGCATCCAATGCAAGCTATATATTAATGCACTTTTATGACCTTCAACAGACTGTTAAAGTGTACAATTTAGAGAGCAGCAATGCGCCTGGCATGGATGGCTCCCTGGGAACACTCCCTGCCAACATATGAAGCCTGTCCAACATGTGAGTTAATGTTCACAGTATGATGCCCACCCAAGTTAAAATTATCATGCAGAGCTTATATTGAAGAATCAAGCATCTACATTTACTCTTCCCCGCCACATAAATCAAACCTAATGCATTTAACATGAATCAATTCTCAGAAAAGATCACCAGCACAGAAACATGTCAAGGAAAGAAAATTTTCCCGATAAAAATTTTCAAAATTAGCAATGAATTGTGGCATACCAACAGTTTACCGTTGTCGTCGTTAGAACACCTTCAAAACATTCGCTCAGCCAACGACATGATTACATGAACTAGAACATTCAAATTTTGAATTTTAAACATTAGGTGCTCCAAAGTTCTCAGTCGTGTAAAATTGCCACAAGCAGCAGAGAAATAAGATGCAAGACTCGTACGCCATGACAACATGAAAAAGATGAACGTGTCAATCAAGTCTGATGTGGTACAAACAGATGCAATTGCACTCATCTAAAGCAGCTGCAGACACAATGATGCTGTACAGTGAACATGAACCAGTAGGACCGGGTTATGCCTCATGGAGTTAGACAATTTAATCTAGTGGACATCAATCAAACAGACACTAACACAAGCAGGGGCTTAACTGTAAATTTCCAAACAATTTTATCAACTGGTACCTTAAAAAGAGCTGAGTGAGGTCAAACTACATTACATCAAAAAACATAATTAGAGCAGTACATAAATGAATTAATAGACTAATAACAACATGATTAGAATATCTAGAGGTAAGAACGAAGAAAGGCCACAAGTGAATATTAGCATATTACATATCAGTCTGACACTATTAATTGAACGACTGTAAAGAAAATCAAGCATTAAATGTCAGTGTCTTGACATAACAATCAATGTAAAAAATGCACGCACCAATTGTCCCTTTCTTGTATTCTCGGAAGCAGAGTATAAGAATCTCTGCTCACCTTGATTGGTCCTAATTAATTTTTTGCAAAAGCCAGGAGTTACACATTCACCAAAAATCACAATGGTAGTACCATCTCATGGCAGAAAGTTTGCACAAGACTCGGAAAAAGAGTTTTCAGCAGATACATTTCCAGTAATGTAACTTCTAAACACCCCCTCCCCCTCCTTTTCAATCCGACCCAAAACAGATCTATGGTGTTCCAGATCATCCAGAGGATTTACCTTATGCGGGAAAACGTCAGTGGCATAACTTTGAAAACCCAAACCCTTCATTTATTAGAGTCATTAATACATAGATTAGAGAAGAACTTTTTCCACGTAAGTTCAGGTTTCAGCTCTTGATAAGAAAAAGAATGATAGAGTTTTTTCCTTTTTTATTATTTTTTAAAGGGAGTTTCTAAATTTGGCCAAAAAAATAGATGGTTTCTAATTTACTTCCTATTTGAAGATAATATAATGACATATATCAAGTCCTGGAAATGAATAAAAAGAAAAGTCTAATGGCACATTTATATCAACAAGCTATATGCAATTGAAAGATACCAAGGGAAAGATCAAGAAAATAAAGGGGGCAAAAGACTGGTGATACCCCATAACATAAGTAAAGACTGATAGATTGCTCTGATCCTTGAGCAAAGAAAAGAGAAGATCTGAAATGATCCTTCTAAGTTCTAGCATCCACATCAAACCCTGCTCCTGTCCAGCCAGGTGCTGCAGATCCTCTACTCTTGGGCACGGCACCAATCCCCTTTCCTCTTCCTTGAAAAGGGCTTTTCTTCTTTCCTTTAACTTCTCCATCATTTCTGGGAAGTTGATTCTGCCCATTCATAGCTGGAACATTTCCATCATTACCTTGATTAGGTACACTTTCGGAAACAGCATAGCCCGGTTCTGTTGTTTGTGGAACTGAGGAAGCATCTCTAGTTGCAGCACCCTGTGAGGATCCAATTGCTTTCATGTCCTAAACATGATCCACATGCAAATTTTCAACAATCTTTCTATGATTTACATGCATATACCAGTGCTTGTAATAATCCACAAGCTTGACAATATGAAAGAAATACAAAAAATGCTGCCAAAGAATGAAGCCCTTTAGTTAAGCACTAGCAGGCACTTTAGTTTGGCTTCTTAGCAATAGCCATTTCCAAAAGGATCCTAGCTCACCATGAGAAGATTGGGGAATTGATATAGGTATTCTTGAAACTTCATACATCAGAGTATTTATTACATTAAAGCAAACATAATCTCAGAAAGATCAGCAAATTAAGACTTCTGATCTCACTTCATATTTTTTCCTCTTCTCCTTTTTATTACAGGGTAAGGGGCAGTTTAACTTGATCCTAGAGGGAGCTAAACATTAATAAAGAATCAACAAGACCTATGCCAGATGGTAAGGAAAGGATCTCGAGTGTTTGTAGACATGCACACACATGAATATAATTTTCATTTTAATATGACACCTCATTATCAATCCAGTTTAAATACACTGTTCTCAGTGAATGCAAAAATTATTAGCAATAGAAAATCGCAAGAACAACTTACAATAAAGGGAACAATTCACATCAGCTGACATGCCTATTGTGGTGACTGTTGTAAATCAGTTATCTTCCCCACATAGAGGACCGTTTAAGCGTTGGATACTACATGCAGTATAATAAAGAGAAATAGAAAGAAACCTGACATTGTGGGACAAAGTAGATGCTCTACTTGGGTTCAGTGCTTCCAATCGCCTTTTCAACTCCTCAAGTCGAGCAAACTGAGAGTTACTGCTTTCTTGAACCTATCAAAGAAAAGCATCAAATTATAACATAGTGCATTAATGCCTGCTTATCCATCTATAGCAAAGAAGTATACCAGATTGTTTAAGTCCTCACATAACTTCTGCTTAATTGCTTCCTCATCATTCAGAGCCTTTAATGCTTCCTCCCAAATCTGAAATACATATAAAAAAGCTGCTATCGAATTGAAGATAGAAGGCAATATAGTTGCCAGTAACATGGATTTTAAAAAGGGAAAAAATATTCAATAGCTTCTTGCAAGTCCAAAAGATCAGTTTTGACGTTAATAAATTGAAATACAACCATACGATCAGAGTATAAGCAAATTTCAGAATCAATCTCAATCTGCAATTTCATGCAGGAAGACTAATGTGTTATATAGCTGCGAATTTCCTCATTTCAGATCAAACGGTTTTACATGGATACGCTACCATCAGAACATTTGCATTGGAAATGCTTCATGTTAAAATTTATAATTTGGCCCATCAGGTCCCTGATCAACCCAGTATTCAACCTAGTATTACTGGCCCTTGGAAGCAGCCAGAAGTGTCAGGAAATAATGAGGACTCTAGTTCAATTAAGAAGAGATAAGATATGAGGCCATGATACAAGCTCAAATATAGTTGAGAGAGAGAGAGAGACTATGACCAACCTTTCTTGCTTGTTCTTCCTTCTGCTTGGCAATACGTATTCTCTCAGTTGACATTTCAATTTTCTTTCTCATATGTTCAAGGGCTGAAGATATGCACCACACATTATACAAAGGAGTCACTCAACTATAGAAAAATAAACATAAATGAAGAAATATTTCATAAAATGGCAACACCACAAAAACCTGCTTTTTTAGGCCCAGCAGTGAGTTTCATCTCCATTGTAAGATTTGCTAGTTCTCTTTCAACATCGCGAATTTTAGAATAATTTTCTTCTATATATCTGAAAGTGTGCATCAAAACAGATTAGATAAAAACCCAATAAATGCAATCATGAGAGACAAACTCAAAGAACATTAAAAAGAAGAGAAATAATGATTCATATAAGGCATATTCAGCTTTCAACCTTTCCACAAGTAATGCTACACACTGGAAAATTAAATTCTTAAAATCCAAACAAAATTTTAATAACTGAATTGAAAAGGGAAAAAAACTACTTTCTTATGCTTTGATTAATTGAGCGAGTAAACAAAAAATTTAAGTTTTTAATACTTAGTAAAGCAACTCACGAAATTTGAAGAAAAAAACGCCAATGTTCATAACAAGCTCAAATGGAATAGGTTTCAGATTCGAATGGTAAGTTAAGAACTTAATTAAAGCAAAAAACATTGAATCATTTGAGCTTTAGGATTCAATTCCCGTTTTAAGCATTATCGAACTCCCAATAAAACTTTATGCATTAGCCCTAATCAACTCCCATCTCTCTAGATCTGTATTACAGTTTAAAGACTTAAGCTAATTCTTAAAGGCTAACAATTTATAGAAAACTTACATAGTCTTTTTTTTTTCTACATTAGACGTGCAAAATAAAAGGAGAGTTTCCTCACTACAACTGAATTAAAATCCAGCATTAAACAGAATCATGCATATAGCCCAGTTCTATAGCAGTTGAACAGGCAAGTGAAAAACAAATGATGAAACAAATGCACATTCGTAAAAACGTTAGAAGTAACAATATGAACATACTTCTTGAGTTGAAGCCGCTCTTCCTCGATTACCTGCCGCCACGATTAAAAAAAATTATATACAAATACGCCATCACATTTTCCCCAAAGCAACAACACGGAACACAGAGAGAGAGAGAGAGAGAGAGAGAGGAAAGAAGGAAGAGAACTGACCTTCTCAGTGTAGGCTATGACAGGAGCTTCCCTAGCGAGTCCATCGGGTCCGATCTCGGGCATGAGGGCAGGATTCAAGGCCATTTTTCTTTCGTCTTTTTTTTGGGGGGGGGTTTAGAAATTGAAATCGAAACTGGAAATAGAAATGGAAAACAGTCTTCTAATTATCTGATCCGATCTGATTTTACATTCGTTTCATTTCTGGAAGCATTGCGTTGTTGCCTTTTATTTTTTTCCCGCGGGGGGGAGGGGGGGGAGGGGGGGTTTGGTTCGCTTTCTTCAATTGACAGAAAGAAAGAAGGGAAAAAAAACGTGAGGGTTCATCGTTAATCGTTTTCCTCCTTTCCTACTGTGACCGATACGCGCGTTTTCCGATTCTTGAAAGAAATGACAATAGAGCTAGTTCAAAGCCTGGCCTGATTAAATTTGTACGGTAAATATATATATATATATATATTGTGTTCAAAGTTTCGATTTAGTGTAACTTATTGAATTTAAAAAAAATTATTTCAATATTTACAGTATATTAATTTAATAAAATTAAGTTTTTATTAATTAAATATAATCCAATCCAGATCACATCTATCTCGATTGAAAATACCTATCATAAATTCTTAAATTTTATCAAATTTGGATCACATCGATGAACTTATACATATATCTAACGCAGGTAGAATGGCACAAATTTAGTTAGACAGTTCACAAAAGAAAAAAGATAAATCATAAAATAAAAAATATATATTAATATAGATATATCTAATTTACTTTACTAAAATTAGAATGACATTATATTTTGAAATCTATGTCATCTACGTTTTTTTCTCCTCAATTTTAAAAACTTTCATAGAGTTATCCATTTTTTTAATACTTCTAAGACAGTTATTAATTGCAAAATGGCTTGGGTAAATTGTTAAGCATCCCATGGACGGGGAAAGAATACAATGGTATGTTGTCTTACAGCAAGACATATTCTCCAATAATGAAGAAGCTGCTATTATTAGCTCACTTCCAATAAGCAAAATGGGGTCCCCAGATAAGTTAGTTTGGAGCTAACAGGGCAAATTGGCGTCAGGATATACTTCCACTTATGGTGAACCTGGCAAGGCAAAGAAGAAGCTGCTCCGTTGATCCGACGTGCTCCCGATATGGTCAATCTGAGGAATCATAAGTGCATGAATTGAGATTTGAGACACTGTCCTGATGGTAGAGAAGTTTGGAACAGTATAAATATCCCGTGGGGACACGGTTAGAATTGAAAATGCAAAGACATTGCATTTGGAACCTGGAGGAATGTTTAAACTTTAGATAAAATGCAGTTCCAGCAACTTTGTTATTACAATGTGGGCAATTTGGATGGATAGGAGTGGAGAAGTTCATGGAGAACAAAGGAACAACATCATGGGCCATGGGCACAGTAGAATTTATACGACAATGCATATTGGAGTTTCTACCAAGCTCAACTGTGAGCCAGTGGAGAAAAGAGTCTTTGGTTCATCAAACATGGAAACCACCGCATGCTAGACTTGTACAAAGTCAACTTTGATGGTGCGGGAGAGACAATGTGAGAGCCATTGGACCAATAATCCGAAATGCAGAGGGAGAAGTTAGGGGAGCCCCTGCTACAAAAGGTAGGGGGAGTAAGTGATCCGTTCCTGGCTAAGGCAAAAACAGCCATCTTCACCGTTGAATTTGAACCAGAAATGTCTCTCAGAATCAGGAGGGTCGTGGTTGAAGGTGATTTTTCTGGGTGTCAGTGCAATCTGTGGATTTTGATTTTTCCTATTGACCACTTGATTGAGGAAGTGCGATTCAAGGCATGAAACTTCACTAATAATTAATTGCTCCTTCCTACATCCTTACCGATCTGCAAACAATTGTTAAACTTCACTTGTTTTACCATTAATAATTTAAAATTATATCTTCAAGTTTTAAATTCCTAATTTTTCATAATTTAAATAAATATAATTATTTAAAAAATATTCTAATATACAATATAAGTAAATAGTGCCTCCATAATAAATAGAAAACATTGACGGCATAAAATTTAAAATATTTAATAAAAATTAAAAAAATATTATATTTTATATATTCAATAATTTGATTATTTTAAAAATTTTGAATCAAATTAATTGATAATTGAAATATTTTCAAAATTTCTTTCTACAACCGATCGAAATCATTTCAATCACTGATCAATTAACCAAAGACTCTTCCAATCAATCAATTGATTTGATTACAGTAGAATAATGCACACCTTAATGCATAGGAAAAAGAATTTATTTAGTTACACAAGTTTCGTTGGTTTGATGATTGGAAAGGAATTGCAATAAATATGCGAAGGACAGTCCTCCAGTAATCCATTAAAGCCAAAATTAGCCGTCAATGCTGACCTCAAAGTAGCAAACAAGACAAACAAAATAAATAAAACGAGTAGAACTGTAGAAGCAAAGAAAATTATGGGATTTTTTATTTTTATAAGATGGGATTATATTATATACCGTCCAATAAAAATTTTAAAATTTACAAAATTATATAGTTTCATATGTTTATTTAATATAATTAGTTCATTAATATGTTTATTAAATATAATTAATTTATTAATTTTGATAAATTTAGTTAACAGGATACATGCCAATCTTTAACTCCGCTTTATAAAATCTCAGAACTTCACCATCCATTGTAAAGTACATACAAATTTTCTTGCATGATACATTTTAGATAAAATTCTCTGTTGATGTATCAGATGGCGTATATTCTTATAAATATAGTAAAAAATTTTAAAAAATAATGCAAAAAAACAAATATATATATACAAAAGGAAATTTTTAAACCCCGCCTACGGTTTGCAAAAACGAAATCAATATATATAAATATATAAATATATATATATATAGAAGCATGATTTGTCTTTCCCTGATATTGCAATTGAATCACTTGATTCATTGATACATCAAACTGGTAAAACGCTTTTTGAGTAACAAAATTGGCTCAAATCATATTTGAGTAACGAAAAACTTGTGGCTTAGAGATGTTATATTGTTCTATGAGGGAGCAACTAATGCTCTCAACTTTCAAGCATTGAAACTAAAAGACTACAAGAACTTAATGGCAAACAGAGCAACCGATTAGAATCTCCTTTCATTTCTATGATGCAGAAAATTTGGTTAAGGCATTAAGAACAGCCTTTTTTGTGGGCAGTGCAGGGATTGCACCTCTCTCTGTTACTGTCAGTGCTCCACAGGCATTCGCGAAAACTAAGGCTTCTCTTAACCGCTTCTCGTCCTGTCAAAAAGGATTAAGTCATACATATATATATATATGTATATATGTTTCTCAGGAAACTATGGTTCTAGAGCTTAGAATAATGAATCTCAAAGATCATTTACTTTAACTTATGTAAGAACTGTGGGTACCTGAAATAGTTTTAAGTCAGAAGCTAGGTGGCTTAGTAAGCCACCAACAAAAGCATCACCAGCTCCCGTTGTGTCAACAGGTTTAACTTTAATGCCAGGAACCCTGCCCTTGAATACCTGCAGCGGATATATATATATATATAGGTTGATTGTTTATGTAAATCGCATGTTATTTCCATGCAGTAACTAATGAAACTATCATGCACCTCCATGATTAGATAATTTAAATCACATTAGAACTCAGATGATTTTTGGTTGAGGGCATTAACTCTGAAAAGGTTTTATTGGGAAAAAAAAAAATCACAACAATGCAAAGGAGCAATTAAAATCTTATTCATTTTACCCAAAAGAAAGTGCTTCGGATGTTTTGAACTGGACAAGGATAGAAAGTCCGGCCATAAGGAGTTGTTAGGATTATGAATACACAATCTTACCTTGGTGTAATATCTACAACCCTCTGACCCCTCAGTTACAATCAAAAGCTTAAGATTAGGATGAAAAAGCTTTTCCATCACCACGTTATCGTCATAAGGGTCACCACCTTCAGTTAAGAATGTAATTTCATCCTCACTTACCTGCATTTTCATAGGTTAGTTGCAAATGAATGTAGTGGCAAGACATTTCGATTTATGAGTCTTTTATAAAATTCATACCTTAATAAGGTCTGCTTGATCCCATATACTCATTATGCCTTTCCGAGCAGCCTCTGCCGATGGCCACAGTGGCAATCTTAAATTTGGATCATAAGAGAGGATGCTGCCAGACCTCTTGGCAATGTTCATTGCTGCGAGTTGAGCTGACCTGCATGGTTCCTCAATCAAACTAATAGAACCAAAATGAAAGATCTTTGCCTGCAATCAATATTATCTGGAGATCAGAAAATTCCACATCTTGCCAAAGCAACCAGTTTTTCACATCTACTAATTGGAACAAAGACGAGAAACGAAGAAAAAAAAAAAACCTGCTTAATGAGGTTTATATCGAGTTCTGACTCATGAAGACGCATATCAGCACTTGGATGACGGAAAAACAGGAATTCACGTTCACCATCGGCTCTGAGTGTAACAAATGCTAATGCAGTTCTTGCACTTTGGTCAAATCGCATGCCAGAATTGTCCACATTGTTTTGTTTTAAAATGTCAGCTAACATGTAGCCAAATTCATCAGCGCCTACCTGATGTTGAAAATTTGAAATTGCAAAGTGTTTGGAAATCGAAGTATGTCAATGTAAAAAAGGAAGGCATCATCGACATCAATAATTTCATGATCCAAAGAAAATGCTGGAGATTGCAATTTGCAATAAAAAGCAAGAAGCACTTGAACTACGAAATGCCGTTTGTGAGAAATCATCCTCCAATCGCAGTTCTTTACATACAGTTTACTTACAGAAATATATCTTATTTTTAAAACAGGACAAGTTTAAAGGCAGGCAACTTTGGCTGAGAAAGAGATTTCTTATTCATATCATTCTGTGGCTTCGGAAGTCAGTTTTAAACAGAAAGATCAAAATAATTCAATTTCACTATGGACAAACATTATATTTATGGCAGATTTTGGAAGATCATTGAGCGTTGGCAGGTAAAAATGTGGTTCTTTTTATTTATACCAATATAAGAGACTGAGAAAGATAAGAAGGTAGGAAATTTTCATTTTCAAGGTAATCGAAATGAGAGAAACAGATATATCATAAAATTATTCTTAGTGATTGGTACAGAGCAAAGGTAGATGTTTGAATTTACCTTGCCTATGAAAGCTGATGATCCTCCTAATCTAGATATGCCAACTGCCACATTAGCCGGAGCACCACCAGGAGCCTTCTTGAAAGCAGGAGCTTCAGCCAGAGAAACCCCCGCAACTGTCGGCACAAAATCGATCAAAAATTCGCCAAAGCAAATAACTAGCGAACCGTTGTTTGCAGATTTCACGTTCATATTACCGGGAAGATCTTTGGCTCCACCTACAATTCGTAGTTGCTCAACATCACATATGTTTTCTAACATTGCTCAAACTGACACAAATTTAGACCAACTCTCTCTACCAATATGCCACTCCTAGCCCTAGGCCAATCTGTTCACTATAAAACATTAGACTAGCCTATCCATTTTGAATTACAAACTTCAAGTAATGATCTTTCTGAACAAATCGAAAACCCCATTAGAATCAACAAGAAAAATATCTGATTCGTCAGTTTTCAAACCATCAATCACCCTATACAGATCCAGCACAAGGTTAGAGCTATACATAGCCTGAGATTTAGCCAATATGTAAGTAACAAGAAACAAATTTTTTCGACAAAATCAGATTCAAATCACTTACTTAGAAAGCAATCAAATACCATCATATCAGACATATATTTATAATTGAAAGAAACCCAACTTCAAAGCAAGAACTCTAAGATTACCGGTTAAAGACATTTTCTACCAAACAGCACATGGTACTTAATAGCAAAGAAAGCAAGAACCGTTAAAACATGAAAGAAAAGATTTATTACGTCAAATACTGAGGACAGCAGCTTTGTTCACAGGAGAAAGAACCAGAGTTACCTAGCTTAGTTAAGTATCCTTCGAATTACGAATTGGATCGAATGATTCGAAACATGGTACGAAAATGATTTAGTTCGTAAAATCAAGGGACCCAGTTGAATTTCAAACCAAACAGATTACGATTTTTAAGATATTATATTAAGCATTGAAATATTGAAAGTATTTCTAAAAAGTTAGTTGATATTTTCTTTGAAGATTGAAGTTGATAAAAATTTTAATTAGGACAAAATAATTAATATATAAAAAATAATTGTAACATTTTTATGCTTCAAAAGATCAAATTTCGTTTCTTTTAAACGAATCAAAGAAAACTATCTTATCGAACTGCATTTTTTGGTAAATAATGAACTCATTTCTACGTCGCAAATCGAATCGATCTTTAACTTTAGAAGAAACCAATTAATCAGAGGAACCTAGAAGCCTGGAGAGAAAGAATCTTGCTTGCATAAAACCAGCTCGAAACCCAGATTCAATAAATGGCATAACATGCAAATTATGTTCAAAGATGAATATTTTGAATCAAGTAAATGAAATATAAAAAAGACGAAAATTAAGGGAAAAAAAAAGTAATCAAGAAAAATGAGATGAACCTGTAGTTAAATTCTCAGCCATTTACGAAAATTACTGCAATTAAACTTGAAAGGACAAAGCAATGGCCAATAAAGCCGGTGCGGGTTTTCTTGTCCGTGTGTATATGAAAGAAGAAGAAGAAGAAGACAGAAGCGTATGGAAAGGAGGATGGCAGCCAAATGCCAATCTTGAATGATTTTTCGTCAAAACAAAAAAGTTGACAAATCTATTGAAGCTGACGATCACATAAATTACTTAATTTTTAAATGTTGCTCAATTAATGATTTTAATTTTTTTAAATGAATTACTTAATTTTCTTGAAAAAAAATAAAGAAGGAAAAATAGTTTTTTTTTTATTTTCTACATTTTATAGTTTATTTATATTAAAGACCTTTATACATTGCCCTATTCGGACAAAACTACAGAAAACATAAAATAAGGACTGTTCAGTTGCCGTTTGTCCCAAGTCGGCCTGGCCCACAATTTTCAAATGATAGCTACGTAAGTGCAACAATTGAACGTGATTTTCTTTCTTTCTTTTTTTTTCTTATAATAATATGAATTTATTGTAACAAACAGTTCTATTTGTTTAAATCAAATGATCGATAACCTTAACAATGATAATGCTTACCAATGCAAGATCTAGGCCACATCTATACGTGTCTGATGTCTTAATCTTTGTCTTTTTTTTTTTTTTTTAATCTCACTCGACCGGATGAGATTATTTTATTTTTTTGTGTTATTTTTAATATATCATAATCATTTTAACATAAAAATTAGAAAACAAAATTTAAATCATAAATAAATTATTATAAAAATATCATGATTCAAAAAAGTAAATTGAAATTTGATTATATTTTTATTATTAGCTTTTTGCGATGACGAGTGTTATTTTTTTTAATTTTTAAAGATTATAAAATTTATTGATCAAATGTGTAATTTTTATAAAAATATTTAGAATAAAAGATTAGAAAATAAAATTGAAAAATTATAAGCTTTAATGAAAAATAAAAGTAAACAAATATGAATGAAAAATAAATAATTAAAACTAAAAATAACTTAATTAAAACAAATAAAACAAAAAAAAGGGGGGGGGGCGGCTTAGAAGAGACCAAATTGAAATGGGCCGCCCTCCAAGTCAGAGAAGCATTGCTTGTGACCACGTGGGGCATGAATGGTTTAGATGCATTGACTGCGACCCTTGACCCGAACATGCTGCTCAGCCTTGGGCTAGCAAGGCATTCCCGGAATAGTTTTACCTCCTCTCAGGGGTGCAGCTTAATAATGCCAATAGTGAGCTTTTTTCTACAGGTTTCAGTAGAGAAGAATTGCAAGCCATTCAGCAAATCACAGGGTTTGCACTGGGCACGCTTCTTGTTAGGTATCTAGGAGTAACCCTGGTCACAAAACGACTCTCTAGAAATGATTGTGAGCCTCTTATTGAGAAAGTTAGAGCCAAGATCACAGTTTGGACAGCCAGGCAGTTCTCCTATGCTGGCAGACTGCAGTTGGTTCAAACTGTTCTTTTAATCTTCAGGATTATTGGTGTCGACACTTTGTCCTTCCCTAGCATTGTATCCAAAAGCTCTCCCAGCTTTGCTCGAGTAAGGAAGGCGAGGGATCTACCACTGGAGCCAAGGCCATTTAGACAAAACTTGCTTGCCAAAGTCTGAGGGTGGATTGGGCATAAAGGACATGGTTTCTTGGAATCAAGCATGCATTCTTAGGAGTCTGTGGTCTTTATTGTCAGGGGCAGGTTCTCTTTGCATCGCATGGATTGAAGCTTACGTATTGAAGAGTTGGGATATATGACTTATCCCTACACCTACTATCTGTAGCTTGAGTTGGAAAAAACTAATGCAATTGAGGCAGGTAGCTTCTCAGGTGGTTCAGCATGATTCGGAAGGCGTCAGGTGGCCTTTCCCTGGCAACAAATATTTAGGAGTAGCAGTATGGAGTAAGCTCAGACCAAGGCAAGAAAAAGTGACCTGGCACAGACTTCTTTGGTGCAAATTTCACATCCCTAAGCAGTCCATGATATCCTGGATGGCAGTTCTCAGTAGGCTGCCAACCAAGGACAGATTGATTGCCTGAGGGATGGCATTGGTAGAGGAATGTCTCTTGTGCAAGCGGGAGAATGAGTCTCGAGCCACCTGTTCTTCAGTTGCAGATACTCCAAGAAGATTTGGCAGCGTGTAATGGACATGTGCAGGATTCAACCAAGGATTGTTGACTGGGATAGGGAACTTCAAAAGATCATAAGGAACACTAAAGGCAGAGCATTGATTTCAACCATTCTTTGAATTGCTTGGAATGCTTTGATGTACTGTGTATAGGGGGAACGGAATAACAGGCTACACAACCAAAGCGAACACACTGAGGATAGTTTATTGGAGAAGATGAGAGAGACAGTCTCCTTGCGCTTGCATGATCTCTGTAATGTCAAAAATGATTCTGTTGACCTTGCTCTCTGCAATGATCAGTGTAGTTGCACTGGATTTTTTTTATTTTTGTTAATGTTTTTATTAATTTTATAAACATTTAGAAAAAGATTTTTTTTTTTTTAAAAAAAAGGCCATCACATGATGAGCAAATCTAGATGTTTTTACGTGTTGGTTTATTTATTTATTTTATTAATTTCATCATTTAAAAACAATAACTGTCAGATATTGAGCAAATAATTAGCTAATGTGTGAACAAGAAAATTCACTCGAATCTTCCTACGATAAGAAGTTATAGATTATAAATAAATATAAATAATTTTTCAGCCTCTTCTTATTAGTCTAGAAAGTTGAAAAACTCTCCAAATCCAAAAAAACAAATTCTTTCTTTCTTTAGCTTTTTGCTTTTTATAATTGCTTTGGATTTTCTTTTTCACGTTGTTTTTTTTTTTTTATCAATTTTTAAATAATTATTAAAAAAAAAAACTATGACATGGCGAGCAAATAATTCGTGACGTAAGCAAATGCACTATTATCTTCTTATATAAGTAGTTATAAATTATAAATTTACCGAGGAGAAATTATGAATATTTATTTGATTGATTTGACTTTTTGTTGTCGTGATTTGACTTTGATTAATCAACACATTCATTCGCCAAAGCGGTAATTTGCAATTTGCAAAAAAGTGAAAAACAAAGCCCGTGGTTTTGACAACAGGATGGCAGCTGTCAAACGTAGGTTTGGAATTCGGTATATTATTTAAAAAAAAAATCACCTACATGTTAATAAAATTTTTAGATTTATCGGAGATAATTTTGAGATTTTTTTTTTATTAGACTTTTTTTAAATTGTTTATGATTGGATAATAAGCTTGAAATTTTTTGTTTAAATCTTAAAGTTAAATCAATTAAATTTTTTTATTTATATTTATAATTTAAATAAAAATTATTTTTATAATTAAGTAATAATTTTAATTAAATTAATTTAAAATAATAAAAAAATATTTTACTTAAAATCAAGTCAATATAAGTCGGATCAAACAAACTCCCAACTCGCCCATGAGAATAGCTAGACATTCACCCGGCCAATAGAAATAACCAACTAGTTTAATGAAAATTGCTTTTAGTGATTTCTCCCTAACCTGGAAGTTTCCGAGTTGTACC
>JAQSVH010000004.1:17971695-17988950 GCA_029448705.1 Adansonia digitata
AAGAGCATGGAACAAGTGTGAAGATTCAGATGATGACATCATGACAAATAGACTTAGTATGTTAAGATAAGCGTCTTCTAACGTACATGTGGCAGTGGCACTCAATTCCTCTTTGTTTATCCTTTCTTTATAGCCAAAGAAATAGGACTAAAGCGGCAGTTGCTCACTCTTAGATCAGATCTCCCTTATTTTCTGTCTTCTGCTCAGTTCCAATTCCACTCAATATAATACCTTAATAATAATTAAAAAAAAAAAAACCAATTTTCCTATTGATTCATTCGTCACTCGATATAAGAAAAAGATCATCCTTTGCCTCTGTCATCTTTGAAGAAAAGCTAAAGTAACATAGTCATGGCTTCTTGTTGCAATTCTATGAGACTCGAGGGTTTCTTCTCTTCTGCTTTTAGATCATCAAAACGCTCATCAAATGCCACTCCTATCCCTTCCTTTTCTTCTTCTCATCTCTATAGCCATCGCTTCCCTCTCAAAACCAATTCCTTTAGAGTATCACACTCGCCTTCTTCTACCATCAAAGCTTCCTCCTCTTCTTCTTCCTCCACCACCATTGCTGAGCCTGAAGGGATCAAGGTTGCATTTTGTGTCATTGGTTTTCTTTCTTCTTTTATTTTTTTAACAATCTTTTTGTATTTTAAATCTTGGTTTTGGGTTTTCTTTATTTGAATGTACAGATAAATTCAGTTCCCACCAAGCCGATTGAAGGGCAGAAGACTGGAACAAGTGGGCTTCGGAAAAAGGTAAATTTTTGTTCTCTTTCACTGTTATCTATATTATTTTGCTGCTAAAGGCTGAATTGTTTTTCGTTGCTCAAGGGAATACAAGAACAGGAGTAAAATGTTGGTGAATTTTCCATTTTTGTTTGATGGACGTTGAAGTATTTTTGCATTGAGATTGGTTTGGGATTCAATTGGTTAACAGAAAATTCCATGTAGTTCTTTGTTTTTGGTTTTGTTTAATACAATGTCATATGTTGCAGGTTAAAGTTTTCATGCAAGATAATTACCTTTCAAATTGGATCCAGGTTTGAAGTTTTCGTAATTTTTCCTTTTTTGGTATTCATTTTATTTTTGTACTTACATGAATTGATGGGTTGGAACTGTTGTGTCTGCAGGCATTGTTTAATTCATTACCGCCCGAGGATTACAAAAATGGAGTATTGGTATTAGGAGGCGATGGTCGATACTTTAACCGTGAAGCTTCACAGGTCATTTTCTGAGCTGGTACTCAATTAACGTTGCCTTGTTCTGCTTGGGTTTGGGTTTAAATTATTTTGCCATATCAAACATGAATTGTCCTGTTCACATGGCAAACAGGACTTGGAACAGAAAAGAACAGAAACAAAATCATTCGTGCATATTTGTACTTCAAAACATTAGTCTCTTTGTCTGACTTCTTGGAATGTTTAAATTCGAAATGCAGATAATTATCAAAATTGCTGCCGGGAATGGAGTCGGAAAAATTTTGGTTGGCAGGTGAGTGTTCTTCACTAGTGTCATCATTGTTCAAGGGAAGGATGATAATTAAAACTTGAAAAATGTCTGATTTTTGTCATCCCAGCTTTCATTGTTTAGGTATTAATGAATTTGCTGACAAAATGTTATTTTTATCTTCAAATAATTATTGGCGTAGTTATTTTCCAGATGTTAAATTTTATTTAAGGATATAACTAAAGGAAGAATGAGGCATACCGCATACTCCATTTACAACACTAAACTGGCTTTATATATCACTTAGCAATCCTGCCAATATGCTGTATCTTCCAATCTCAATAACAGTTATCCCAGACTAGCAGTTGAGGGGTGGTGAGAGAAGAATTTTTATTATTTGGTGCTTTAATTTGTTGATCTATTCTCTGTAGAGAAGTCGAATGCAATCTATGTAATCGCTTACGTAATCATCTTTTAGGAAAAAGAAAAAGGTTAATGGAGAATCACATTTTGGGTCTGCCCAGGAATATTTAACTACTGCATATGTTGCAAATAAACTTTTCTGCTTCTTCACTCTCTCAAAAAGTGTTCCTGGGATGGGTTTCTGTGATGGAAATTAAAGATGGAATATTATATTGCAGAGAAGGTATTATGTCCACACCAGCTGTTTCTGCTGTCATTCGAAAGAGGAAGGTAAGCATGTCTCTTTTCATTTTGAATGGTATCTAGTTTTACTTATTTATGTATTTTTACCACTTAATTAAACAATTTTTTCCCCTTTAGGCCAATGGTGGATTTATCATGAGCGCAAGTCATAATCCTGGAGGCCCCGAATATGACTGGGGTATCAAGGTTTATTCCTAATACACCTGTGGCAACATGTCTGGTTAAAATGTGAAAGCTATTTTCCATTTATTGAAATTTGACAGTGTTACATTGCTTTCAACCTCATTGTATATCCCTGACTTTAAATGCCATTGTGTTCATCTATTTGTCTTCTAGTTTAATTACAGCAGTGGGCAACCTGCACCTGAATCCATCACAGACAAGATATATGGGAATACTCTTTCTGTAAGTATTGGATATAACTGTTATATATTATATATTTTTGTTTAAAGAGTAAATTCCTGGTTGCTCGAAGAGGCCTGAGACCAGCACCTGTAGAATTAGTGCAAAGAGAACCTGGCTAGAGTTTGTCACATAAATGAGTTGTAAATCCACCATTATTCTCAGGTGCCGCTACCTTTTCCCATATATCTTTGATTTGTGTGTGGGTATGCAAATCTTGATTACAAACTGTTTCCCAAGATTCAGCCATTCAGGCTCAAAAATGGAATTGGTGTTAGTTTCAGGTTCAACCGTTGCCTGGTTAGGGCACACAATGAAAAGGAAAAACAAGCCTGCTTCCTTCATTCACACAGTAGATATTGTTCAATTTTAACATCAATGGAAAGGCTTAGTCAAACTCTGCTATTTGTACTCCAAAACTGAGTGTGCTTTTTAGACTTGGGGTTACCTCTATATTGGTGTCATTTATGACTTTGGTTTCACACTAGCATTTCTGTTCTTGGTCGTTTCTCGTGGTCTGTTTGTGCTTAACTGAGTGCTTTTTATGTGTGAATGAATGGTTCGTGCTTGATTTATGAAAATGGAAATACTTTGCAGATTTCTGAGATTAAAATGGCTGAGATTCCTGATGTCGACCTTTCTTGCCTTGGAGTTACAAAGTATGGAAACTTCAGCGTCGAGGTTATAGATCCAGTTTCTGACTATTTGGAATTAATGGAGGTAAGGGCGAAAAATCAGCCTCCTCATCCTAAAATTTTGGATATAACTTAATGTGTTTGTATCACTAATATTATTGGATTATATGCAGAGCGTGTTTGATTTCCAGCTGATCAGAAGTCTTCTCTTGAGATCAGACTTCAGGTATACCTTATGCCCTTGACTAAGCAGGAATGGGTATCAGTTGTATTAGGTTGCTTGCTACACCCTAGCTTGTTTTATATTTGTTTGATTCAGATGTTGATTGCTTGCTATTAATTAGAGCATGCTATAAATGGTCATGAGAAAGTTCAGACGTAAGCCGTAATATGTATATAACAACAAATTTTAACTTATTTCAAGTCATTTTTTCAGTGGACTTGTAGTGAAGTTGTTGGTCTCCACGTAATAAAGTTCTCAATTCCCAGTTCTTTAGGCAATATACTTAAAAGGGAAGTTTATTATAAATTGTAAACAAGGATGCATCTAAATGTGTTTCTTCCAGGCAAGGTGTCTGATATCTATAAATTTGCTGTCTGTCTAGTCTCATTCTGCGCCTTTTTTTCCTTTTTCCTTTTCGGATGAAGAGACATGACACTCTGAGGTTTTTCTATGACTATAATAGTTCCTGTTAATTGATGACTTAGATGAGATTGCCTATTCAGAATATATTAACTATACTCTCGTGGCTAGTTCCTCTATGACTTACCATTATCATTTTACTGATTCATTAGGCAGTGCATTTTTGTTTGGCTAGTAGTAGTTTTGCTTTCAAGTGTTTTATTTATTTATTTATTTATTTTAATTTTCCTGAAAGGAACCTTGAATTATATTCTTATAATTTTGCCTCTTATTAGAACAGTTAGCTCTCTATCCATGGCTTTACCAGAATCTTCTATTCTAATATGCTTGAGAAGCATAAGATCTTATCACTAATTTTTAATGCATTGGGTGGTACTTTTTAGGTTTACATTTGATGCTATGCATGCTGTTACTGGTGCTTATGCAAAACCCATTTTTGTGGACAAGCTAGGGGCCAGCCCGGTATGTCATGCATAAGAAACATCTGAAATATACTATTAACCTAATTGTTAATGAAGCTCCTGACTCTACATGTTAGATGTGTCATGTAGGATTCTATATCGAATGGAGTGCCTCTTGAGGATTTTGGACATGGTCATCCAGATCCTAATCTTACGTAAGACAGTCACTATGTGCTAAGAAATGGAGACTCTACTTCAATAATATAAAATTGTGCCACTTTCTAACCTTTATGGAAAAACAGGTATGCGAAGGATTTGGTCAATACCATGTATAGTGAGAATGGACCTGATTTTGGAGCAGCTAGTGATGGTAAAGAAATGTGTTAAATTTTCTTTTATTGTAAGATTTCTACAGTTTGTGCATGTATGATGGGATTCATTCTCTAATATCTTCATGTTTCTAAATCTTTTTCTGCTTCTAAATCTAGAAAGTATGGAAGTAAGGGAACAAATCCAAAAGTTTGGGTTCAAAACTATAGAAGCTTGGAAGAAATAGAATAAAAATTGGAACTTAACGTTAGAAAAATTTGAAGCTTTAATGAACCTGCCTGTGTATTATAAACTTGATGAATTTTTTATGTAGAAGTTTGACTCTGCTGATTAATATTTGGTTTCCAATTGCTTTGCGCAAGGGCTTTAGATGACCATAAATCACGTTTTTTCTTTGTCAAAATAGTTTTCAACATTTCTAGTACAAGCTAGTTTATAGGTAATAGGATAGTCCTTTGTTCTTGAGACATTGGTTCTTATTGAATTTAGACAAGCTGTATTGTTAACTCGTGATTTTTCTCCTTTTATTTATCTTTTCTTCCATTCCTACATCCTTTTCCCCTGATAATCTCTTTACTGAATGTGAATTGGGAAGTCTCACCCACATGCTTCCTCTCTTAATCTAGAATAGAAGCTCATAGTTGTATATTCCACCTTTTAACAGAGGAGAATATCGAAGTTTATTTTTAAAGTTGAAACGCCAGCCATGGTGGTAGTGATGCAGTAGCCAACCGTAATAGATAGAATATACTCATTTAGAGGGGAAGAAAGATAGGTTTTATATATCCTATTTCAAGCAGAATGGACTTGCTTTGGTGGAAGCTTAATTACACTCGAAACTTGGGCGCCTAAAAAGTGACCTGGTTGATCCTAAGCTAGTGTGTTATACTTGGAATCTTTCTTTATGTTATTATTTTATTATTGTTATTTCTTTTTTGTTTCCTGGAGAGAGATGTGGTTGGCATTCTTAAGTACCTTAACTTACGTCTTTTGTTTGTTCCTGTGGTAAATGTGTAGTTATTATATATTCTCAATATTGTGTCTACTCCAAGTTTGTAGAACAAAAGTTGATTGTATTTGATTATAAAAAGTAGAGTCGATATTCTCTTACAATTGAATCACAATCAACTTGTTTCCTCATTACTCAGGAGATGGTGACAGAAACATGATTCTAGGTAAAAAATTTTTTGTCACCCCTTCAGACTCTGTTGCAATTATTGCTGCGAATGCAAAAGAAGCAATCCCATACTTCCAGAGTGGTCCCAAGGTGCAAAATTCAAGTAGCTTTGCTTTTCATGTTGTCTAAACCAATGCTTAGATTACTTATGTTTCGGATTTTCAGGGTTTAGCTCGATCCATGCCAACCAGTGGTGCTCTTGATCGAGTTGCTGAAAAATTGAATCTTACGTTTTTTGAGGTAGGCACTTTTCTCAACTAATGTGTTCTAGTAATCTAAGAAGCCCCGTATAACAGGGAAAAGGAATAATATTCCAAGGATATTTTCTTCAAACAAACTACTTGGTCTTTTGTTCCAGGTTCCCACTGGCTGGAAATTTTTTGGTAATCTTATGGATGCTGGGAAGTTGTCAATTTGTGGGGAAGAAAGTTTTGGTACTGGTTCAGATCACATTCGCGAGAAGGATGGCATATGGTAATAATTGCTTGTTTTAATCTACGGGCTGTTTGAAACAAATTTCTTACATTTAGTAAAGCTGAAAGTTCTTTTTTCTTTAATACATATATATATATATAGATATATATATATATATATATTTAAAACAAAAGAAATGAGACTTACTCTTATCTGGAATGTTGACTTAGTAGTGTCATAAATCCCAACGTACGTTTGACTGCATCAATTATTTAGATTATAATGCCTTGAATCATTACCTTGGAGAAGATGACTTAGGTTTTGAATCTCAACTAGTTTGAGTATTGAGTCCAATCCTCCTCTTCCTCAATAATGTTCCATTTTGACGTTGTTTTCCCATTGAACCATCTTGTATTGCACACTTCCAAATATACTTTGCTTATTCTCCTCATGGCCTCCTTTTAGCGTCTCCTCTGGACCCTTATGCTCAATTCTTAAATATATTAATCGTATACTGTTTAAGATTTTGTTACCACAACTTCTGGCAAGCATTATAGAAGCAAAATCATAGCCATTGGATGACATCTCAACAATTTAGCTTGTGAATCAAAGTGTATCGTCCAGGTCTCTGTTTAATTTATATTGAATCATTGTCAATTGATTCCAAAATCTCGGTAACTATAGTTGAAGGCAGAAAACGAGCTGCTGTGTAGTTTGATATAAGACTACTTGCTAGGTTCAGTTTAAGCCTCAATACTATTGAAAAAAAGCATGGTTTGGGTGAATAGTTTTAGTGGCACATTTTGATAGGTGCAACTGAGTAATAGAGCCCGGTTTAAATTGAGGTTATGGACTGTTTTTCATTCTCGACTACTGAATGTAATGGTATGTGTCAAGTATGTTTGGTACCTATTGAATTTTCTTTTATAGTCCTGGGCTTATTCTACTATAATGGCAACTTTGGTGAGATTACTGCTTGCTTGTAAAAGTTCACAGCTCAAAAATATGTTGAACTCAAATTAAAGGAACAAGAGAGAAACATTGGGGGTAAAATTACAACTGTCTAATATTGGATATACTTTTGAATAGCTAAATAATTAAATGTAGCTAGTTTCATTACTCCAAAATTATCAAATCTGGTTAGTTTCGAAAGGGGAGGAAAAGGAGAAAATGTCATTTGCATACTCTATGCTCTTCTGTTCATATCTCTATTTTACTTCACTATCTCAAAAAAGAAACGGTTTAATTTATCTCTTCATTTCTCCTCCCACTTATCTCAATCCAAACACACCCATTCATTACTTTAGGTTCTTATTTTCGTAAGCAGTGTCTTCATAATTGCATAATGGACCTGAATACTTGCATAACGGCTACTCCCACGTCTTTTCACCATTGAGTCCTAACTTGGGTTTTGTGGCAACTGTTCCTTCTTTGTGATGCTTTGGAATGCTGTTATTTGCTGTAAACTTATCCATGGGGTCAAAGTATAATGCTTTTCTATTTTTGTCAATGGGCAGGGCTGTTTTAGCATGGCTCTCGCTTATTGCATATCGAAACAAAGACAAGAAACCGGGGGAGCAATTGGTGTCTGTCTCCGATGTTGTCAAAGAACACTGGGCAACTTATGGAAGAAATTTCTTTTCTAGATATGATTATGAAGTAAGCATTGATAGCTGCCTTTTGAAACAAGTTAACATGAAGTCATAGTTTCTAATTCAGTTCGGCTAGGGAATTCCTTGTTTTTCGTAAACGTATTTTCTCTAATTCATGCCACTGTTAAGGAATGTGAATCTGAAGGTGCCAATAAAATGATTGAATACCTTAGAGATCTGGTCTCAAAGACTAAGGCAGGTGAAAAATATGGTAAGTTTGCAACCGATCCCTACACCCCCTGCATCAGCTACTGTAATGTCCTCGTTTTGCATCAGTTTGACTGCTTAAAATGCCTCGTTGTAGGAAGTTATGTCCTTCAATTTGCTGATGACTTTGCGTACACTGATCCTGTAAGTTTTAGCACTCTACATTTTTGTCGTCTTTTCTTAAAATTTGATATCCTTTTACATATTACTGTACTGTCTCCAAATTTCTATGCTTGGGAAGTCTAATAATTATTTGTCTGACTTTTAGGTGGATGGAAGTGTGGCCTCGAAGCAAGGGATTCGATTTGTTTTCACAGATGGTTCGAGGATTATATTCCGTTTGTCGGTATGTGCAGGGTTTTGTTTCCCTTTCTAAAAGTTTGAAACTGCATAGCCTCTATCTGATAATGATTAAATTTCACATACAAACAGGGAACTGGCTCAGCTGGTGCTACCGTTCGAATCTATATTGAACAGTTTGAACCAGATGTTTCTAAACATGACATGGATGCCCAAGTGGCATTGAAACCACTAATAGGTACCCTCGTGATCATTTTTATATACTCCATTCGGCAATTTATGAATGAATCGTTTGGTTATATTTCAGATTTGGCGTTGTCTGTATCAAAGCTGAAGGACTTCACGGGTAGGGAGAAACCTACAGTCATCACATAAAGCGCCACTCATCCTGAGTCTCACCTATTGAACTGCCATCTGAAGTGACTCTAGGATGGTTCAGTGTTCCTTCTTTCCTAGCCTCTGTTCAGTTTTGTTTTTATGCTAGTTGGACTGGCATTATGGAATTCACTCCGTTGTAATTTATGTGAAATATTTGCAGGAATAAAAGCATCCAGATTCTAATGCTATAATAAAAAAATAAAGCAGCTAGTTTTATATTTGATGACCATGTATGTGTTTACATTTTCAATCGATCGTCACATGTCATTAGTTCGTCAACTACAAATTATCAATATATTAAATATAAATCTTAAAAAAAAAGTTTTTCTTTATCTTCCTTTGCGTAACAAAAATAGCAAGAAATTTATAATCTGCATTTATTTAAAGCTACAATAATCAATTCCATCTGCAAGTCTAGCTGCTGAGCTAGCAGATAAAATAAAATCCTTTAAGACCAAAAGCAGCGCCTTGGCCTTAGCAGGCTGCATAAAATCCACTCCGTGATGATCCCCTACACGGAAGTGACTCACTACTTTGACTCCCTTTTCTTCCGTAAGTTTGACCAGCCCAACCTGACGATCAATTAAAGGGTCGCCATCGCAGCCAGTCACCAGGACCCTCCATACTACAGAGGCGAGCCTCTCCAAAAGCTTTGGCCCCTTGCCTGCCGTTGGGTTGCAATACTCATGATCACGGTCAGCACCAAGTGGCAACGCCAGTTCCCACAGCAGGTCGCTCACACCTGGTGGCAAGATGGGATCATTGACCAATCTTAACTCTGACTCAACCTTTTGGGACCCACCGAAGAATGGTTGGTGCAATATTAGCCCTCGGATCTTCAAGGGCTCAAGATCATCAGCTTCGTCGGCTGCAAGTAATCCTACGTGGTAGGCCACGTTACCGCCAGAACTCGACCCCATAAGGAAACAAGTAGCGAAATCCGCATATTGTTTCAACCATTCTTCTTGGGTGGTTTTGATCCAATGCAACGCTTCCATGGCGTCATCGTAAGCTGCTGGAAGCCGATGCTCAGGAGCGAGACGATAGTCAACGGATACAATGATGGCTTGGAGTTCCAACGCCATGTTTGAGCAGAAAACATGGAAAATTGTTGATGCTGCGCTGCACTGGATGAATCCTCCTGCATGGTAGTAGACTATGAGAGGGAACTTCTTTGCATCGGAAGGAGTATCAAGTGCTTGGTGCCTGGGCAGGAATATGCGAGCCCATGTGGTTTTTGATTTGTTGATAGTTATGTCTTTGGAAAGAACTGGGATGTGTTGGTCCGGATCAGGAATGGCTGGGGTGTTGGGATACCTGTTGGCATTGCGTGTAAGCGAGCCGTCAGGATTAAGGGTGATTTCGAGGCGCTCGTATGGATCATTGACGATGATGGGATTGGAAGAAGGGGCTGTTTGTATCTGATCGGACATTGCCAGAGTAGTTGGACGAGGTTTTTTTTTTTTTTTTTCCTTTTCTTTTGTTTTGGTTTTCCAACTTTAGGTTTGCTTTTACCACTTGGCATGAACAAATTATAAAGATAACTGAAGAGATTTGGTTGGCTAAGAAAGTCAAAAGGATTCTCCAACCAATCTCTCCATGGTTTCATCATTCATGGTGGCTGCTGAGTTATCAGCAGAAGTGGCCATGTTTGTCAAACAAGTTTCCTATTTAAAAATTAGAAATTCATTGCACGTAGTGACGTTTTGGGAGAAGTTAGAACTAGCAATGAAGCTTCATTTTTATTCCTTTTATTATTCATTTTCTCATAAACTAATACCAACTACGAAGGTCGGAGACGAAGCCCCATTCGGTGGGCCAATGAAAGACTTCACAAAGATGGGCTCTTGCCCGAAGTGCCTTGATTTGTGCTATGGAAACCCAAATGGAGTCACTAAGCATCATTAAAGTCCCTAAACATAACCAATTTCGAAAGAAAGGCAGAGAGTGACAGTGTGACACAGTAACAAAGAAAGAAGGAAAGAAAGAAAAGCTTAGTATAAAGAAAGTAAAAATCGACATATATATATATGTGTATATATACTAATTAAACTGCAACTCACATGTATAAAGAGATTAGTGTAAAAAGCTGAATCAGAAGAGATCCACAATAGCTAAAGAGAATCTTACCATAATGTCAATATTTACACCCTTTTTTTTTGGGGGGTGTGGTCCAACAACATTTACTCCCCTTGAACCATTAGTTTGTACGGTCCTAATAATCTATGATAATTACTCAAAGATACCTTGAAAAAGCCTAGCATTTAGCAGGCGACTTTTTACAAGGGTTCCTCTAAGAATTGAGAGGGAGGGCGTTCCAATAAATAAACTGCCTAAAAAAGTTGCTACAATAATACCCAAGTTCGGTCATTGTAACCCACATTCAAGCAAAAGGCAACAGCTAACCTTTAGGGCTACGTGTTCCAATATAGGTGCGTGAGGAAAAGGTTTAAAGAGAAATCACAGTCTTCATGTATTTTTTCTTTTAATATTATTCTTGCAAAGTTTTATCAGAAGCTATGATCGCAACATTGAAGGGGAGCTGACTTTGTGTGTGGACGCCATTATGGAAGACACAGTGGCCCCATGTGGAGGGCACTTGCCATTTGGAACTGGGATCTGGACCAATTATGTTTGTCAATGGCAGTGGCTATGTATTTGGCACGATACCACGCGAACGCGACATCAATGGAGAAAGATGTAGTAATCGTGACAGACATGGATATGAAAGCATTCTTCCTAGACATCAAAAATGCTTTTAAATTTACTACTGTCGATGAAGAGATGTTAACTCTGTACAAATTTATATACGAATGGAAAGGGATGTGGCTAATTTCAACCTCGCAGCCACGCACCCCTTGCCTTTTACTCGAATCCTTCTCCTTAAAGAAGGCAACACCCTACACGCTACTGATGATCCTTTCTTCTCTGGTCATTTGAGGAAGTAATTTAAGCTTGGTCTTTTCTCATCCTCATTACACTCCAGTTTCATGCCTTGACGGATGAGCATCATCAATAGAACAGTAAGTTTATACATACGAACACACACACACACAAATATATATATATATATACACGTTGATTTCTTAGCTATCGATGCCCACTTATAATTGGTGCCATTGAATCAAAGTAACACAAACTCAATTAAAAAAGATAAAAAAATCAAATACTTTATAAATTCAATAATGACATTATAAAAAACATTTTTATCATTTAATTAATTTATATAATATACTAGATTATAAAACATTCACTATGCAAGTGATTTAGAAAATGTGAATAATTTTTTTAAAAAAAACTATAATTAGTGGATATTTTTGTTTTGCTATAGAAAAATATAAATTCATTTGAATTTAATAAATTGACTCATTTAAATTCAATAAATTAAAAATGAAACCAAACTTAATTACTTTCATTATATATAATATAAATATATGATACAGAGTTTTAAAGACCTTATACTCTTTATAAAAAAGGCATTTCCTTGACTGCTTGCACTTTCAGAAAAAGTATCACTCAAAAATATTAATTTCACACATGTTTTCCTTCGCCAACTTTTCGAGTGTGACATAATTAGTGATCAATTCTTCTTCTCATGAATTCTTAACAGTTTTAAATTGCATGTGTCTGCATACAATAAATCGCCCAATGTAAAGTAGGTCTTATCAACGTGATATAACAATAATAAATTAATTTTGATTTCTTATTTCTTTATACATCACCTAATTTTTCTCCTTTTTCTTTTTGTATTCTTTGTTGATAGAATTAAAGTAGACTTCTGTTTTCATCCTTACTATTTTCCTTATTGCATTCTTTGGTGATATTATTAGAGAAAAATTTTGTTTTCATACATAACCTAGTTTTTTAAGCAAGCAGATTACAAATAAAATTTAAATCCCACACCCATTGAATATCTCGTTTTAAAAATCGACTATATAACCTTAGTTAAATTAAACCCTAAATGACTATGCTGACGAAAATATTACAGGGGAAAACAAAGCCAATTTCTTTGAGCTCGCTCGCGGTCAATCAGAACCCTATGTTATAAGGTAAACAAGAAAACAGCATTAATGCTGAATCCTTTAAAAAATTAACTTTAAATTTAAATCGGAATTTAATAAAAGGTGCTGGCATATGAACAAATAAAGGCAGTGGGTAACTAATCATCCGAATTGCCTTCTCACGGCACAACGTCAACTCCGAAATCACAAAAACTGCAACACATAACAGTGACTAATTTCTTCTAGGCCCGCCAGAGAAATGATAATAATATAATAATAGTACGAACTACGTGAAAAAACTTTAATTTTGATTTGATATAAGGAAGGATTGTTTACCCCAAGAAGCCGCCGTTTAGCAGCAGCCGCCATTTCTCTCCCAAAATCTCAGACAATATCACCTGTCGATAAGACCTCCCTCCCTCAAAAGAACAATCCCAAACCCCCGGTCTAATTCAATTTTTAAGGTATCAAAACTGCACCAAACCCCTAACCGCCACCACAAACGACCTAATCAAAAATCCCGTGGACAAACAAAATACCACTGGGAAAAATATAATTACTGCAGCATATTATCCGAAGGACCTAAAAGCTAAAGCTAAGCTCAATGACAAATTAAAAACTGCTACACATAAAAAGATTCTTACTACTAGTTTGAAAAAAAAAAAAAAAGTTATAGGTAAATTAATTGTTAATCTGTCATGGTGTCGCTTCAATATGTTGCACCGGACGAGGCTGACTGCACCTGCAGCAAGTGGTGGTAACAATCGGCTGCAGTTGGCCTCTGCTCTGGGTTCTGATCTAAGCACCTATTTTGCAACTCCCTCAGCATTTTAGGCAGGTTCGTTAGCCCGCATGTCTTGACCAAGTGGCCTACCCCCCACACGTCCACTTTCACCCCATGTAAACCCCTCCCCATCTCCGGCGGATGCCTTCCACGCGCCTCCGCACCGGCCACTGGGTGCGGGTATATCTGTGGTGCTCCCACTGCCTCGTCGAACCCGCTAACGAACCATTCGTTTTCTCTATCGCTCCTTCTCAGCACTTTGTCCCAGCACAAGTCCCTGTGCATGAAGCTTAAGTCATGTAGAGCCACCAATGCTTTTGTCACGTACTTAAGAGCTTCGACGAGTTGCTCACAGTTTACGGGCTTGAATTTGCACCCTCTTGGCTTAAGAACCAGTGAAAAATCCTTCTCAGATGCCCGGCAAATAAATTCGGAGTGTGGGATTCGATGATCCAGGATGTCATATATTTCTTTAACCGCGGCCCATTTTTTCTTGCTCGAGAACGTTCTTATCACCGTATTTGGTGTCATTTCCATTATATTTCCATGCCCCAAATCAATTCTCTCAAAATCGCTGAATGGGAATTGCTTGAACGAGCCAACAACACTATGGAGGTTATTGAAGCATCGATCAGCTAGCAAAGCCAACAGGCCTGCTATTCTATAGCAAGGGACTAGGGCTTTCAGTCTCTCTGAGGGGGAGGATAGATCTACTGTATATAAATCTGTAGAGATAATGCGATCTTGTGACCGGCTTAATGCGCAAAATGTTACCATGTAGCCAACAGCATGATAGCCTAATATGTAGGGAAGATCCATATAAGTCCATATCAACTTCTCCACAATAGATGATGATGGGTCAAGCTGACCTTCCCTCAGTTGATCAGTCTCCTCTCCCCTCCACAAGCAAAAATTTCTAACAAAACCTGTCACGTTTGGCCATTGATCCTGCAACGGCTGATCAGTTGAAGATGAAGAAGGTTTTCGGATAATAACCATTTCAACCGAACAAAATTTGGACACAACCCTATTGATGCAATCATCCCATAGGCCAATAAAAGAGTCTCTCGCTGTGGCAGTAGCAGCGCCGAGAGTAGGGTTGGTGCGGATAATTGGGCTCAAAATATCATATGTAATAGCTCTACAATCTAACAGTTCATTAGAAACTGTAAATAAAACTTCTTTACCAGGTGGTAAATCTCGGTACACATCTCTCCTTAGAGGAAACCGATATTCCTCGGGTGGTGGCTCTTGTAAGTGCCATGAAAGCTCAAACAAGCTTGGCAGTGTCGTTGGGGGAACTCGAAGGCAGGCCATGTAGTAGTCCGTTGGGTCTTGGAACTCCAATGGAGGCATTGCTGTACCAAGTAGTAATCAAAACAATAATCTTATTAACGCATGCATATTTCCTGAATTTAGAACAATCACAATAACTTTCAGTCAAGAAAATCGCTCATAGAAAGTACTTTCTACGAAGCAGCCATCAGGCAGTGAAGACAGTAGATTCTAATTCAAGATTCAAGCTAAGATGGCTGCGCTTAGAGAAAGAAGAGGTTAAGGGTTCCATTAAGTGAACAATAGTTTTAATTTAACTCACATCTAATAGCGGGTTCTACAAACGGAAGCTGAGCTCTTTCGATGAAACCTGGTATCATCAGAGAGAGAAAGGGTGCCTTTTAGACGGAGATTCCAGTAAAAGTTTCTAAATAGGAACACTAACTAACATGTTTATACCAGAAGAAGCAGAAGCCGCGGTTGGTTTTCTCCTTCCGAAGACTTTCACTTGCTGTCCATTGACGAATCTATCGACAGAGAAACCCTTTAGAGGGCCATCTTCAAAGGCTTCCATTGTGCAGGCAACCATGGCATCATCAAAGAATGTGAGTTCATCAGCATTCAGAAAGCTTGAACCTTGAAGTCTAACTCTTCCTCTACTAAGCTCACCTTCTTCTGCCCATAAACTAACTGACTCCTCCCATGTCATTCTTATCTTCCCAATTCTTCTAAGTTCCTTTGAAGATGAAGAAGGATGAAGGCCAACACCAATGTCTAGCAGTGTGTCGAACCCTAACAGACTTGTTCTAGTTCCATGAAAGAAGGAATCACCTCCACTTGTCGTCACTGGTTGTTTTGTCCTCACTAAAGGAAATAACACATATTAACACCACACATCTTGCTTTAATAACAAAAGAAATTAATTAAAAAAAAGGTTTTTACATACCTGAGAGAGGAAGTTCATCTTCTCTAAAAGGAGGGGGCGTAGGCATAGCTCTAGAACCAACTGTCCGACCATCATCACTAGAAGCAATTGCAGAAGCTCCTCTGCTTTGAGAAGCTCTCATGCGAGTACCCATGAACTGAGACAACTCCTCGAAGACTTCCTCATCAAAGGAAGCTGGCAATCTATGTAGTTTCCTCTCATAAGGAGAAAGTCTGAAGTAACTCTTGCCAACTTGTTCTTTTTCCCCTCCTCTCTCCCATTCATACACTTTCCTAAACTCACCTAGCATATTATCCCACTTAGTACCAGCAGTCTTGGCATCTCTATTGATCCCATGTTTGTTTAGGAACTCTGCTACTTCCCTATCTTTGTCAGCCCTAGTTTTGCCTCTTGATGGTTGGGCTGCAACATCAATCCTTGTCAGATGACCAGCTTCTTGGTGACCACTCCTTGAAGAGGTGCCAGATGCATCAGACGTCCCGCCGTGATACTGAATCCTCCAAGCCCTCGCTAACCACAACATTTCATTCGGTTTCCAAACAGGGCTGACATATTTCCCCTTCCTAAATTGCTGATGAAATCGCTCTTCTTCTGGTTTGTTGGTTTCTTGGCCTGAGGTTGTGGATGGAAGTGGAGACTGAGGTGGAGATGAGGCTGTGTCAGAGGTGGAAGTAGCCGTGGTATGAGCTTGAGTTCGAGGGTTTATGGGGTTTGTGTTTGGTGATGGAGTGGATTCGCTAGTGATTACAGCCATTGAGGCTTGTGACTGCAAGGAAGATGGTGATGGAAGTAGTTTCCATTGGCCACTGTTATATCGAGGTCTCTTGGGATTGACTGACTCAAATGGTTGCTCAAATGTTAAAGAAGTTGGACCAATTGGGACATATGAAGGCGCAGAGATGAAAGGGTCTGTAACACCAACAGCGGATGGTTGCTGTAAATGCTTTTGCCTTGATTCTGAGGATTCCTCAAGGGGCTCGTTCGGGGAAGAAGACAGCTGCTGCTGTTGTTTTTGTTGTTGAGTTTGCTTCTTGGTTGTTGTATCTCCTTTGGTGTCACCCATCTCAAATGAGCCCAAACACAAGATACCCAGAGAGAGAGAGAGAGAGAGAGTGGGGAAAAAAAAAAAACCTTCGACAAGAACCAGAACAATTGCTCAGGAACTAGCTCGGTTGAAGATAGTGATATCTTTCATTCAAGTCTTAAATTTGTTGTCTTGCCAAAACTCCACAAAGGGGTTTGTTTTTTTTTAAAAAAAAAAAAATTTTTTTGGTGGGGGGATTGTTTTGGACTATCTGATTGCCAGCGTATCTGCAAAAGCAACTATGTAGGAAATGATAGGAAATGATAGCAAGCAAAAGCAACTATGTAGGCCAAGAGAGAAGTAACAGAAAAAAAAGTCGAGATTGTGGAACTGCCATGAATAAGACCTTTCAGTTAACTAAGTTACGTTAGACGCGTGCATCGGTCAATTTTAATCTAATTCAAAAAACTTTGTTCAATTTATTTTAATTAAAATTTGATCCATAATTTAATTATTAAAAAATAAAATTAATAATTTAAACTTAGTTGATTTAAATCTAAAAATAATTTATATTA
>JAQSVH010000004.1:18011918-18040453 GCA_029448705.1 Adansonia digitata
GATTGATGTCATCAATGCAAAATGCCGTCAATCGTAGGGCTTCATTGTATCCTCGAGGTTTATACGCCGGTAATCCTTTTGCATACCTAATTAGTGGTGGGGGCGAATAAAACCTTAAAGAAAGGGGCGTTGCTACACACCTTGAAGCCTTCATCGATTTTTCATATTTTTCGATTCCCCACGTTCTAACAAACACTTGCCACTAGAAGAAAACAAAAGAAAGAACGAAACCAAATGAAAATGTCATTTTACCATTATAGTAAAAACAAACGTGCGTTTTTCATAAAATTACAGATTACGAAAGCTTTTAAAAAGCCTTTCGTTTAGTTTAAAAAGTAAGATGAAAAAATATAATTTAAAAATTTTTAAATATTTATTATACTTGTGAAAATATATTTTGAAGATTGAAATATCAAACAAATATATATTTAAAATAATAAAAATTTAAAATTTTGAATCTAATAAAATCATTTTATTTAAAATTTAATTTTTAAATTATAAAAATTTATTTTTTTAATTTTTTAATTTAAATTATTGAACTATAATTTTAAATATAAAAAATAAATTTTTTTATCCTTGATATTATATTTATTATCAAAAATAATTTTTAATTTTAAAAATTATATGAATAATAATATTAAATCGTGGCTAATAAGTTGATTTTAGGCCCAAGGAGTAGCGTATGAGTTTTACTTGGTTATTGTAAATGGTAGATCTAGATTTTTTTCATCGGCTTTCTCGAGAAAAGCGCAATGGAACATCAGATCTGAATTAAAATTCCTTTATCCGTATTATAATGTAAAACCAATATTTTGATATTTAAATTTCTTTAGTTTCTTCGTTCAAAATATTTAACCTATTGACTGAAATCCTGAAATGCTTATTACTCAAAAAGTTGTGCAAATGCTTTTATTAATAAGTATTATTCCATTAAAAATTTTTAATAATAAATTTAACTAATTTTATTTTTAATAATATAATATAATATTTTTTATTGGCGTCTACGTATGAATCTTTTTCCAATACTAAAATTTGAGACAGGGGATGAAATATGTACGCATTTTATGAAATTGTATTTTGTAAAAAAATAGTATCTTCAGTAATATAAAATAGTTGATAAATTAGTATCAGAAATTAAGTGACATTAATAAAATTATTAAATAAAATTTATATTAATAAATATAAATTTAAAAATATTATTATTTAATAATTTTTAATAAAATAATTTAAAACTAATTGGCAAAATATTTTTAAAAAAATCCATCAACTTTTTCTTAAAAACTGGCAACCGCCTTCCCCACATTTTATATAAATTATTTTTTTAATTATCCACTCTGTGAGTGTCTCAAATTCTAGGGTGAATAAATGGTGATCCCCTATTTCCGTTGAATGAGACACAAAAACACCCATTCCCGTTGCTCCAAAAGTTGCTATTGCCAAACTGTGACGAGGGTAAGATGATCCCCCACCACCCAAAGATACTGACAAAGCATTTACTCCATCGCCCACAGCTCTGTCAACTGCCGACAGAATATCGAAGCTGAAGCACCCACCGGACCAGCAAACCTTGTAAGCTGCAAGTCTTGCACCAGGTGCCATTTCTCGAGCAGTGCCATAGGCGTAACCAAGAAGATTGGCATCTCGAACCGGAGAGCCAGCAACAGTGGCCACTGTGTGGATACCATGCCCATCTTGATGTCGAGGTGATATATATTTGTTTTTCACATTGATTTTTCCTGTTGGAGCTTCAGACCCCGGCTAGAATACTCTTGCACCCACGATTTTCCTATTGCATCAATGCTTTTCAAAGCCTCGTCCGGTTTCACAAGTTCCTTTCCAGTGCGGGGGCACTGGTGTCATCTCTGTATCATTAAAGCTTGTACTTTCTAGCCAAATTCCAGTATCAAGTAATCCAACTATAACATCGTGGTCTGCAAGTTTTTGAGATCAGATACTAGTACTTTTTTCTGGTTCTAATCCAGGGAACAAAGGACTTCTTGTGGTGTGCAGCTGATATCTCGTTTCTGGAAGTATAGCAACTACACCATCTTCTTCTTCTAGCCTCTCAGCTTCTTCTACAGTTAATTGAGCAGCAACACCATGAAAAACATTTTGATAGCTATAAATTATCCTATCTTCATCATCTTCACCACCTTCGCCCTAGGTGGTGAACATTAACGACTTTAATTTTGACGAGTACCATTCCAGCTGACTGGAGAATGATGTTGGCGTTGCAGACTTGTTCATTTGGACGATGTAGGTCATCTTTATTGATAGGTTGCTTTCCGAGAGGACGAGAGCGAAGGACAAGTAGCTTGTTAGAATGAGAAACAGCCATTTTTCTGGGTTTTCTGCCATATCAGGCAAAGAAAAGGAATAATGTTTTGGAACGGGTGATAGAAAGGAAGCAGAACAAAAATGAGAAAGTGAGTGAAGGTGATGTTTTTGATACTATAAATATCTGAGAGAAGTGAGAAGAGAGGGGTGAGGGGAACTTTACTGTCTTCTTATGCCGATGATTAAAGTGGTTGGTGATTCTTGAATGCCAGTTGGGTGGTGTTAGACAGTTGGGGTGGCAGAAGTTAATCTGGCTATGTTCCTTGGTTTGCAGAAGCTGTTTCTCATCTCATGCTATTGGTACTAGCTTCTTCCTATGGTTATCTAAACGCATCAACCAACAACTGATCCTCGAACTTGTCTACTTTTCTTGGTGTAAACCAGTGGTGAAACCACGAAAGCTCTTTAAGCATCATTGGACTGGAGTTAATGATCTTGCACAGAATTCTTTTAATGCTTGTTGAAGTTTCGTATGCTAAGTTCGGATCATTTTGGTCCCACGATCACAAGATGCTGTCAAGGTAGGAAAATGTTTGTTAAATTCTTTTCTCTCATTTTAGAAGCCCGAAGTTTCATTTTCACTTCATCTTCATAAAATTAGAATAAGAAAGAAGGAATTTAAGTGCTCCACTTAGGATAATTATGTCTTTGTCTTTCCCCACTGGGCCTCCAAAAATGTTAAAGAAGAACTTGGTTTTGCTCATTGTAGCCATTCTTTTATTCAAGAACTTCGTTTTCCTGCATGCATAGTGAAGGACAGAAGAAATATCGAAGATGCTGAAAAGAATAATTAATTTGATTGTTGTCTCACAATTCGTTTGTTGTTTCTTTTTTTTTTACCTAATTTCAGTGTTGGGTATCAACTTGGAATTTGACCAAATCTAAGAGGAATCAGGGTTCAGGGTTATATTCAAACAGAAATCGCACCAGATTTCTTTGAGAACTGAAGCATGCCAAATGCATTATGTTATGAAACCCCAATTAGAAAATCAGGGATCCCAAATTCCAGTGGAGGAAAAAGCTTACACAAGGAAAGAGAGGCTCGACCAAAAATAGAATTATAAAAAAAAAAACGTCACCCCAGCTGTTCCCCGTAATAACTTGGTTGGCACTAAAAAAAACTTGCTAACAGTGTTCTAAGGAGAATAAGATTGTACTAAATGTGAAAATTAATTATTTTTATTCATATTATAAATATTATATTAATAATATAATAATGGTAAAAAAAATAAAAAAGGGACAGTCATTAATAAACTAGCAGTGGGGTGGTGTGTAATTTCAAAATTTGTCTGGGGATTTGGCGTTTTCCTTAAATCGAGGAAGCAAAATTAAGCTGGCCGTTGTTTCTACTTTTATTTCAGTAAGAGTAACAGCACCGGTACTACTTTGGAACTTGGCAACTGAAGCGGCTCCCAGTGAGGGAAAGAATTGAATTTTGCTTTACGCTTTTCATAAGATTTTCATTTTTGAATTATTTTTTTCCTCACAATAATTGTTTGTTATTTGAAAAGAGATAATATCCACTCTAAATATTTCTATAAATATTTATAAAAATATTTCTATAATCATTAAAATTTTTCTATAAATTTCATTGTAAATATTCACTAATATTTCTTAATAATATTTGATATCATTTTTAACATTATTATATATGGGCATTCACCAACGTATTCAGATAAAAAGGTCCACTAACATTTCCTTTAAATGAATCATATGTATTGGCACCTAGAGAGAAAAATAAGAGAAAAAACTTATTATAATTCATGAAAAAATAGGTGGGAAAAAAAAAAGAATCACAAATTGCTTAACCTACTACGTACCTCCTACATGAGTTAAAAGAAAAATATAAAAAATAGGTGAATAAAAATTTACGTTATTATAAAATATTGGATAATTTTTCAATTGAATGTGTGAATAATTAAAAACTAATTAAAAAAATTTAAGTTTTCATATGAAATGATATTTATTATATTTATTAATCATCATTTAATTTGAATTTTGTGCAACTCGTTAATCGAATTAAATACAAACTCAATCAGCCTTTTATGGATAATATAAAAATATATAAAAAGTTAAATAAATTTACACAGTATTTTTCCCCATTTTTATTTCTTCTACTCCAATTTCTAACTTTAAAATATATAATTTTGATATCTAAACATGCTTTAGTTCAACGATGGATGCTTATTTTTTATTCAAAAAATCTAAATTTTAAATCCTAATTATCTTTCAATATAAAAAAGTACTACTATTGTTATTAGTTTTTTATAAACCTAATTATCATGTACTAGTTACATTAAAAAAAAAAAAAAAAGAAAACATGGATCCACATTTTTCCCTCTTTATTTTATTCAATTTTGCTTTCATGGTTACCAAATTGGTACTCAATGCTTAATTGATGTAGCATGAAAGTTTTTTAATTCTATATATTTTAATGCAAAAAAGAGTTAATCTACAGTTCGGAGATCACTCTTTTATGTTTAGAGAAACGTAATTTTCGTTTTGACAGGGTAAATAATTTGTTCACACTGCCATTTAGAGGTAAATAATATAAATTCATGAAATGTAGCAGCTATAACCCAAAAAGATGGAAATATAACTCATAAAAAGTGTTAATGATACAACAGAAAGAGATATTAGTGGAACTTTTGCTCGTTCGATTAATAACTAGGTAAGGCTGTAATTTGCCAATACACATCATTGTTTAATTAATATATATGTTATTAATTGCCAATTCAGGTGTAGCTACCAAAATAAAATAAAATAAAAAACATTTCTACTTAAACAATTTCCATTTTTCCTTCGCATTATATAACAAAATAAGAATTTTGTCCCTTCAATTGAAGGAAATTCGTTTTATTGTTTGCTTAATCGTGCTAAGCAATTAACTTTTTATATTTTATATCTAAAAGAGTTAAAACACTTTTGTTGTTTTCATGTGATTTTTTAGTATATTTGTATTTTATGCGTTATATATTTATATAATTTTGACATATTAATACATTTATATAGATTTTAAGTTTTTGATGTTTTTATTATTTATATTAGATTCCTTTTTTTTTTGTGTTTTATTTTAGTCATTTTTCACATGTAGATTTTGATTGTTAGTCTATTTATGTTGTGTTCATTTTTTATATCATATTTGAATTTATTTCATGTTATGTTTGTGTCGTAAGTTATATTGTATCTGAAATTATTAGGTCCAGTTGACATTAAATAACTAACTCTTAATTTTTTGTAAGATATCATATAATGATTAAAAGTTATTATTTTCATAATAAATTTGTTGATTTTAGATATTTATACTATACTTTAAAATTTATTTTTCAATAAAAATATTTGGCGCAGTCTTATCAAAGTGATTCAATTTAAACCCTAAGATGATTTATTTCAAAATTGGATCATTGCACTAGCATAAAAGGTTAAAAAACAAAGCCAAAACAGAAAAAAAGAAAAAAAAAATCTATAAAGCATTTGTGTCATGATCGTGCTTTTTTTTGCGTTATATTCCTATTCAATATATTATCAACAAAAATAAAATCAAAGAAGTGTGAGGATTCAATATTAGTATATATTAATTCTACCACTCAAAACATTTTTGTTAATTTTTTTAATTTTACATTGTAATGAACGTATTAATCCTTACTTCATGAAAAGTTGTATTTATTATTTATATTACATTCGTTTTATTTTTATCTTTTGTTTTAATCATTTTTCACATGAAGATTTTGATGTGTTCATCTATTAGTGTTGTGTTCATTTTCTAAGTCGTATTTGAATTTTTTTCATGTTGTCTTTGTGTTGTAAATTATGTTGTATTTAAAATTGTCATGTCTAGTTGATAATATTTAAATAATTCGTAATTTTTTGTGACATATAGTATATTTTATTTTTATATTAAATTTATTAATTTTAGATATTTATACCATACTTTAAAAGTTATTTTCTGATAGGAATATTTTGCATAGTATTATTAGAATGATTCAATTTAAACTTTAAATTCATTTAGATAAGAATTAGATCATGGCACTTGCATAAAGAAAAAGAAAGAAAGCCCATAGAAAAAAATGAACAAAAAAATCTAAGTATTTGTATTTTGCTTTTTTTTTTTTTTTGTGTTATAGTCCTATTATATTATCAACAACAATAAAATCAAAGCAATAAGAGGATTCAATATTAGTATATATTAATTCTGCCACTCAAACTTTTTATTAATTCTTTTAATTTTACATTCTAACAAACGTACTAATCCTTACTCCATAAAATGATGTAGCTAGTTTAAGACTCCAACACACCGTCTAGGTGATATGCTCATATCAAAATCTATAAAATAAAAATATATTTTAAATACAAGTATAACATAAAATAGATTAATATAATGTATTAAAATATATAATTACTCTTCATTTCTTTTTTATCTATGACCCAAAAAATTAACTTTCTTTCATGTGTTGTATAGCTTATTAACGGATTTGTATTTAATGCACTATTAGTATGTAATCCTATACACTATTAGTGAACTAAATAATGACACATCACTTAAATATACGGTTTTAAAAAACTTAAAAACTAAATATAAATAACTATTTTTAATAAGTGGCATCATCGGATTTGTTGTGCTATACATTGACAATACATCAAATATAAATCCATGTTAATTACCTACTCTTTAACTTCCTTTGGTTTATAAATTAATAAATAAATTTATGTACAAAATTTGAGACAGTTCTTTCGTGGAACATCGTGGAGTTAAATTATAATTAAACTTTTACCTGGGAGAATAAGCATTTCAATCGACCAAGTAATTAAGAGGAAGTGTGAACGTCTGTAGTCTTTGCTTGCAATTTGGTATTAAACTCTGGAGGAGACATACGAGAGAATAAAGTATAAGGTATTTGATTTAAATTTAAATTAGAAACTAGTTTCATTCTATTAAAATTTTATTATTTGTAGATAACTTAAATGTTGTCATTAAGTTTATTTACTTTTATTGCAATTCAAATTATTGTAATTCACTTTTATTGCAATTTAAGTTTATACACTTCATTTTTATTCTTGCAATTTTAATTTATGCAATTTTATTTTCTTTGGCATCTTACTTAATTATATATTATTATATTTATTTTATGCTCTCTCTATATATACATATAGATATACATATATATATATAAAACTATATTAATCTAACCTTTCTATACTAAGTTATTATTTTATGTTCGTAACCATTAGGTTCACAAAAAGAAAAGAATGCATCATCATTTTCATTAAAAGTTTCAAAATATGATTAGGTTTGTTAGGTTTGTCCTCTATATTTTTATTTGAAGAATAATCAAATTTCTAAGGACTTTTTTATTTTTATTTTTGTTTTTTTGTGTTGGCTGAACCTATAAGGGTTTTCTAACAATGTTTCCAAGTCCCAACATGCATTTTAAGGACATTTCTTGTGTTGGTTCAATTTATAAGGGTCTTTTAGTAATTTTGAAGTACAAACATGCATTTAAGGAGCTTTTTAGTAATTTTCCAAGATTAACAAGCTTACCTAAAGTCTTCTCTGTCATGTGGTGTAACAGAGTCATTTAAGTCATTTTATGCATAATACATCCATTAGGGTCATCGGGGTCATTTTAGGTGTAAATGAACCTTGTAGGGTCATTTTAGAATTTTTCCATTAAAATTGAGTCTTTGAGGTCATGTTAACATTTTCATTAAGAACATTTTAGACTTTCTCCATTAAAACCAAGTTCTTTAAGTCATGTTATCATTTTTATATCAACACATGTCCACTAAGTTTTTTTTTTAGTAATTTTCACAATAAATCTAAGCCCTTTAGGTTAAGTTAATTTTTATATTAAAATTGAGTTCTTTAAGTCATGTTAGCATTTTCATATAAGAACATGTTCATTAAAGTCATTTTAATAATTTTCACTTTAAAACCATGTCTTTTAGGATCATATTAGCACTCTCATGTCAAAATACGTTGACCAAGATTATTTTAATATTTTTATACCAAAACTGGATCTTTAAGGTCATATTAGCACCTTCTTATCAAAAACTATAACTTTAAGGTCACTTTGGTAATCTTGAATTACAATTGAGTTTTTAGGGTTGGGTAAGCATTTTCATATCAATACCGAGCGATTAGGTTTTATTTATTTTTTTACGGAGTCATTAACTACATTTGCTTGACACATATTTTAATAAAAATTAAGGTAATATTCCAAAGATAAAAATAATCTATAGATTTCTTTCAGTATATGAAAGGGGTCTCATCGCTTATTTTTTATAATAGAATACCCTTCTCAAAATGACGAATTAAAATTTTCAAGACTTTGAGAAAATAAAACTTTCGTGTTTCACCAAGTTTTTTGGTGGTGTATGAAAATATTTTGTCTTAAAAAAACATAATAAAATTCAATTCATTCAAAAAGAAAAAACAATAGTAGTAATAAATAATTTTAAGTATTGGAAATTAAAATCAATTTTGATTGAAATTTAGGATAACATGTAATTATGAGATATCAATTTATTAGCGTGTGAGTTCTAATCATTCCCTACACATAATTGACTTTCAAACCTTATAATTATCTCTAGTCTATAAGAGGACTTTAGAATTTGCTTTCGAGGGTTTCATAACCCTCCATAGATGAATTCAATAGGTGACCAATCACTCCTAGCCCAAAAAGATTAGTGGTGACTACCAACTTTCAACTATTTCATAATAGCAATGCAAGAAAGTCGGGCAAGCGACTTGCTCCAACAACTCAATTCAAATTACAAACCAATTTAATTTCTTGGCTATTGTGTCTCAGATTCACATTCCACACGTCATAGCAAGGATAATTCCTGATAAAAATGAGCATTCAAGGTTAATTCAATTGTATGGAGTCGAAATTACTTGAAGGCTAACTTCTTTGTGGAATTTGAGCAAAGGTGGAGGTTATTAGGTGTTTGACCCAAATTCAAATTAGGAATCAATTTAGATCTTGGTAAAATTCTATTGGTTATAGATAACTTGATAATTAAGTTTATTTAATGAGTAAATATTCTTAATTGGAAAGAAATCATAGTGATAAAAATTCTTGGTGATCAAGTAATTGTCTCTAAAAATTTAGAAGAGATCTTAACCTTTAGAATCATCAGAGAGATTTAAACCTTGTGGGATCTCATTAAGGAGGAGTATTTATAGCTTTGTCCATGCAAAAGCTATGAGTTGTTTGTTAGAGGGTTTGTGGCTTCATTCGTGCCAAAGCTATTAGTGGTTTGTTGGAGGGTTTATAGCTTTGGTCACAAAAAAGTTAGAAGTTGTAATATTTTGTTGGAGGGTTTGTAGCTTTGTCTATGCAAAATCTATAAGTTAGATTAGTGGATGTTCATCTCTCATTCATGAAAGTATGTAGTTGAGACCGAACCATATTAAATATTATCTCTTTTGTGTATGATACTCCATATGGATCTCAATGTTAATGTGTTTTCGCTTAAAAACTATGAACATGAATAGGAAAAGTGCGCTTGATCTCTTCAATAAATTTTTTTGGTTAGAAAAATATAGGAGACATAGAATAAACGAATGAAAGTCATATTGGAAACAATAAGGAAAAATATTATGGCATGCTCGGAATTGATAAAATAAAAGAGTGCAAAGAATATACTTGCAATCAAAAACAATATATATATATATATAATGTGGACATGTTTAAATAAATCTCTACTTCTCTAGCTTTTTCCTTTTTAACGTTAACAATATATTCTTTTTTCACTCCAAGACCAAACAACCAAAGTTCTTTTATGATCATCATCTTCCTTCTTCTTCTTCTTATTCTTGTGATCAAAACTTAAGTGCTTAACCCAAAAAACCTTAAAACTTTCATTATTTTGGAAGAGAAAACCTAACCAAGTTAGATATTGAATTCATGACACCAACAACTTAACATTTCAGATAATTTTCTTGGTTTCTATTTGTTTTGAGTTTGAAAACACTTAAATTCAAAGTTTGAACATTGCAATCTACAATTCCATAGAGTTTTTAACTGTTTTTCTAGTTCCTAGTTCTTGATTTTTTGTTCTTGTTAATTCAATATTTTTTGATTATACCTATGATGTAATTCTCGAGCCCAATAGTTCATAGGTGCATTGGTTAAAATGGTCGATTCTATTTGGTTTTTTTAATCGTTCATCACTATTAATGTTCAATCAAGATATTTGGTATCACAAAAGAAAAATATCAAGTACAAGATATCCAAAATAACCTTAAAAAAAACAAAAATAATTTTTTTCGCTTATTGGGAAAAATTTTTAGTTATTATTTTTTGTTTTCAAAAAATGATTCTGGATTAAAAAAAACTAAAGTTTAAAACATAATAAAAAATTAAAGAAAAAATTATGAAGCTAAAAATCTTCTATTATTGTTACCCTTAAAACAAAAAATAAAGTTTTGGCCAAGTTTAGAGGCCTAAGCCAAAGATTAGCTAACAACAATTTTATACTTTTTTTCTTGCTATTATTAGGGTAAACTAATACAAAAAATAACGTTAAAGATTATTTTCCACAATCATAAAACTTTTCTATCTTTTTGAATGAGAATCAAATCATTAAGATTTCAAAATTACTAACAAACAAAATGACGTAATTACTGAATGTAGATCACTTTGACTTTTGAAATGATAACCTTGTAGAAAGTACCCCTTAAAAGTTACAATTTAAATTGTATTAAAATGATGCATCCATTAAATAAATGCCAAGCTATATATTTAAGAAAAAATCTTAATTAATATCATTCACTTTTTATCGTTACATCAATTTTTTTTTTACTATTTTAACCCTAATTATCTTAAATCTTTGTGTTAATTAGGGATCATTTGGATTTGATCGGACATTTGTGAGAGAGCACCTATAGGAAATATCTCTTTCACTTACCTTCATGTTCTGTTCGGAAGACAATGGTGTGGTGTCACAAGCTCGGACTTTAGCCTAGCAAGTTGTGCGGCCTTAGGCTTGGGATATACTTCTTTGTATGCCTAAGTCAGCCTTTAAACACTCAAAATAAGAATCGAAATTTCCTAAAGGCACTGAAGCTAAAACTTAAAAAAAAATTAAAGTATAAAAGAAGAACATAAAGAAAATAGAGAAGAATGCTCAAATGTATTTCTCAAGTGTTTGATGATACAAATGAGGCTGGGGAAGCCTCTATATATAGTTGAATTCCCCATACTTTAATGATAGAGATTAAATCTAATGGACAGTTCAGATTTACACTTATCTACAAAATCTAGAATCCTATATAAATTTAAATTTTAGTAACTTTATCTCTATCTAGTTTTAAAAAAGCTAGAATTGTTATTTTTAATTATATCTCCAAGCTTCTAGAAACTAGGCCTTTTAGAATTCTCCAAGGATTGGGCTTACTTTGGTGGGCCAAATTGTTCCATGTAACTTATGTCTTTGGGCTTGGGTTGATTAGTGCGGCCCATAAAATTCCCCCTCACTTGTTCTCGTGACACCCTCATCGCGTCCTTCGAATGGAACTGCTTAATCTTATCTTGAAATTGCCACAATGTCTCGGCTGGTTCCCACTCGCCTCACTATCAGGTAGTCTTTTCCACTAGATAAAATACTCATGCCTGGGCCTATGACTTTTCTACCTACCATTCAATCTGCAAAAATGCATTGTACATCTTTATCATAAAAGGCCGTCACTCCTACTAGTGTGCGCTGTGATTTGCCTTGGTCTAGATTTCCTAATCCTTATGGAATGGGTTAAGCATGCTGACATGGAAAACAAGGTATACCTTGAGCTTTGCTGGTAAGTCAAGTTTGTAAGCTACCTTGCCTACTCATTTTAGAAGTCTAAAGGACCTTCATATCTCCGCACAAGCCCTTTGTGCATGCTTGGGTTGCATAACACCAAGTGTAGTTTAATAAGGAATAAGTCTCTAACCTGAAACTGTACATCCCTTTATTTTTTTTAATTTGCCCATTTCTTGGTGCACTTTCCTGCCTTGTGTAGACAAGCCCTGGTTAAGTCAGTTTGCTCTTGCCAAGCTTTGGCAAACTTGTAAGCTATTGGATTTGGTCTCGTATAGCCTGTTACAACAGCACTAGGTGTGAGCGGTTATTGCCCTATTGCTATCTCAAACGGACTCTGGTTTTTGGCCTCGCTCCGCTGTAAGTTATAAGAAACTATGCTATATCCAATAACTTTGGCTAGTCACATTGCGTGGCACTCATATAATGCTTGAGATATACCTCTAGTAAAGCATTCACTTTCTCGGTCTGCCCATCTATTTGAGGATGTACACTAGTGGAGAAGTTCAAGTCTAACCCTAACAGCTTGAACAATTTTATCCAAAACTATCTTGTAAATCACCCATCCTGATCACTAACTATGGTCTGCAATACTCTTCAATACTTTACCATATTTTTCAAGAAAAATCGAGTTGTTTCCTCTATAGGGCACTCTTTATTTGCTGGAATGAAAGTTTCGTACTTGAAAAATCTATCCACTACTACCATAATGCTCTTAAACCCATCCACCTTAGGCAGTTAAATTATGAAATCCATAGAGACACTCTCCCTTGGCTTCTCCGATATGAACAATGGTTGTAATAGTCCAGTTGATGTTCTATGTTCAACCTTATCTTATTGAAACATGAGGCAAGTTTTCACATATACCTCAACATCATCGCCCGTGTATGGCCAATAGTAATGGTCCTCCAAAAGTGCTAAGGTACAATAGCCACAAGATGACTAGCCTATCTTGAATCATGGCACTCCTGCATAATCTCCTTATGCAACTTCCCATACTGAGGTATATAAATGCAGTGTCCTTCGATGTAGAATAAGTTTTCTTTAACCCAAAACCATCTACTCTTTCTTTCTTTGGCATTCTCCATAAGGGTTTTGGCTATGGAATCATGGGACAACCCTTCCTTGATGTGCTCCAATAGTGAGTTATCAGGGTGACTTATGGCTGCAAGATTTACTTCTCGACTCAACGCATTAGTCATGGCGTTAGCTTTCCCTAGTTTGTATATAATGAAATCAAACTCCGTAAGGAAAACCTGCCAATGTGCTTGTTTAGGGGATAACTTTTTTTGGGTTAAAAAATAACTATTTGCAGTATTGTCAGTAAAGACAATAAACTTAGACTCCAATAGGTAATGTCTCCATGAGTGCAAACAATGCACCACTATGGTCATCTCCTTTCTTGGACCGTATACCTCCTCTCAATTTCATTAAGCTTACAATTTTTGAATGCTACAGGATGTCTATCTTGCATCAACAATCCTCCAATTGCAAAGTCTAATACATCTGTATGAACCTCATACAATTTAGTATGATCTGAAAAGGCAAGTACGAGCTCCTCTTTCATGGCATGCTTTAACTGATTAAAAGCATGTTGGCACTCAAAGCTCCAATCTCATACTTTTCCCTTTTTAAGTAAGTTTATCAATGGCATGGTGATGCTAGAGTAGCCTTTGACAAAGTGTCTATAGTAGTTTGCCAACCCAAGGAATAACCATAACTTTGTTACTTTGGTTGCTAGCTCCCAATCAAATATAGCTCAAACCTTACTTCCATCCATTCAAATCTTGCCACCTTCCACAATATGGCCCAAGAATGACACCTTGCGCTAGGCAAATGAATAGTTTTTTGGTTTCACATAGAGTTCATGCTCTCACAAGACTTGGAACGCCTTCTTTAAGTGCCCCACATGCTCCTCAAGTGACTTACTATAAATCATGATGTCGTCAAGGTAAACAACCATAAAACAATCTAGAAAAAGTTGAAGTACCTTGTTCATTAGAGTGCAGAAGGTCGTTGGAGCATTAATTAAACCAAAGGCATCACTAAAAACTTGTATGAGCTATAAAATGTCACATATGTTGTCTTTGGCTCATCTTCCTAAGCTAATATCACTTGATAGTACTTCGATCGTAAGTCAAGCTCGGTGGACCATCTTGCCTTTCCAAGCTAGTCAAACAAGTCTGCGATGAGTGGGATTAGGTAATTATTTTTCACAGTGAGCTTGTTGAGTGCCTAATAATCTACTCACAACCTTAAAGACCCATCATGCTTTCGTTGAAACAAAATTGGTGCCCCAAATAGGGTTTTGGATGGTCTAATATACCCAACATCCAAAAGCTTTGCAACTTCTCTAACTTTGGTGGTGACATTCAGTATGGGGCCTTAGCTGGTGGTTCAGCATTGTGCATCAGCTTAATCTTAGGATCCACCCCTCTTTTAAGTGGTAGCCTCTTTCTCAACTCTGTAGGCATCACATCCTTAAAAGATTACAACACTTCTAACACCTTTAAGGGAGTCTTGTCCATTGTTTTCTGAGGCTCATCAATCTTTAAGGTTGCCAAGTAGGTGATTTCTTCGCTATGCACTCCCTTGGCAAGTTAGATTGCAGACAGCACCTTGGCTTTAACACCCATCTCTTGATTCACCAGCACAATGCATTGATAACGGGCATCTAACATACATATATAATTGGCAAATGGTACAAGAAGAGTTTTAATTCAGTCAAGGAAATTTAAGCCAACCACATAGTCATAGTCGTCAAGTGGTATAACCTCAATGTTTTCCTTGCCTTTTCCAGTCTCCAAGTTGTAAGTCTATCCCTTTTGCAATACCTATCATTAGGACCTCCTTTAAGTTGACTATCTTGATCCATCTGATTGTGTTCTCAACTTTAAGATCAAGATTTTTGGTAGCCTCTTGGGATATGAACAAATCTAATGATCATGTGTCAATTAGGGCATTTATTTTACTACCTGCAATAGAGACATCCATGAGCAATAATCTTTTTTGTTTTCGACACCTCTTTGCCTTGATAAAACTCATGATCGAGCTAAGTTTCAGGGTTTTCTTTTTTGGCTCATCATCTTTTTTGTTGATAGATGAAAGCTTAGATTGTTTTGGGTAATCTTGCATTCGATGTGGACCATCATATAAGAAACATTTTATGACTCCTTATTTTTCTTTTTATCCCACGGCTTGTTGAACTTTGGCTTCCCTATTAGCAGCTTTTCATCGTTAGTTTTGGACTTTCGATCTTTGTATCCCCCACCATTGCCCTTGTCTTTAGGCTTAGAAGACTCAGACTTATCTGACTTCTTTATGCCAAGCTCAATCATGGATTCTATTATGGTCATGGCTTTGGTCAAGTCTTGGACACCTCTTCGCTACAACTCTTGCTTAGCCTAGGGTTTGAGTCCATCCATGAATGAGAAGAATGCATTTTTCTCCTTCAAGTTTGAAATCTAGAGCATGAGTTCGCTAAACTCTTAAACGGTGCCTTGTTACATAAGCTATTGTAACTTCGCACGTGCCTCATCCTCAGTATATTCAGGGTAGAATTGCTACCTAAACTCCGTCTAGAACACTTTTCAATTTTGAATATTAGTACCTACATGCTTTTCATCGTTACATCGATGATGCCGCCACTAAAGAGCCATACCAGTAACATACATGAAAGTAGTATTTACCTTAGTGGCATCATCCTCAATGTCTATTGCTCAAAAGTATTATTCCATCCCCCCACAAGAAGTTGTCCACATTTTTCGTAGATCTAGTTCCCTTGAACTTCTTTAGCTTAGGGATCTCCATCCTGTGTTTAGATGTTATGGCTAACATGCTACCTCTAACAGTTGCTTTCCATGATAAAAACTCCCCCATGAGCTTTTCCATTTGTTTCTTCATGGCTTCCACCTCAGCTTCGAGGGCATCATTCTTCTGAGTAAAAATGTCTATCCTCAAGTTGAAAGCACCTTGCATCTCTCCCTTAAGCTCCTCCTTTGTGGAGTCTAGCTGTTCGATGCGGCTCTCCACAACCTTAAGGTTCTCCTGCATATCTTTGATGGTCACCTCGAGCTTAGCCACCTTGCCATCTATGGTCTGTAGAATATCCCTCGAACTGTTGGCCTTTTTGCTCTCGCACAAGTTTCTAGGACTTATTGTGTTTGGTTTTTTACCTGAGATGCCATTTTTACTATTAGTACCTTCAAAAACTTATGGTTTTAATACCAACTGTCATGAGCTTGGACTTGAGCTTAGCAAACCATGCTGCTTTAGGCTTAGGATTTACTTCTTTGTATGCTTAAGTTAGCTTTTAAACACTCAAAAGGAGAATATAACTTCCCTAAAGGCACTAAAGCTAAAAGTTTTAAAAAAAATTAAAGTAGAAAAGAAGAACACAAAGGGAATAAAGAGTAATGCTCAAATATATTTCTCAAGTGTTTGATGATATAAATGAGGCTGGAGAGGCCTCTATTTATATTTAAATTCTCCATACATGAATGGCTTAGATTAAATCTAATGGACGGCTAGAATTCACACTTATCTACAAAATCTAGAATCTTAGATAAATTTAAACTTTAGTAATTCTGTCTAGTTTTAAATAAGCTGACGTAGTTACTTTTAATTATATCTCCAAAATTCTAAAAACTGAGCTTTCTAGAATTCTCTAAGGATTGGGCTTGTTTTGGTAGGTCAAGTTGTTCTATGTAACTTGTATCTTTAGGCCTACACTGATTAGTGCGGCTTGCGACAGTGGCACATTGAACATGCTGCACCTTCGATTTCCCATTCTAGTGGGCAAAAGGCCTAATAGAAAGCTTTTCTACATTTTAAGCCTTTTGATTTTTTTTAAAATTAAATAATAAATATATAATGAATGTTATTAAAATATGATAGTTCACGAATACATATATACTAAACATATTTTATTTTACAAAACAATATAATAAATATATAAATTTTATTATTATAAAATTAATATGAATTAATTAAAAATAAATAGTTACATGAATAATATAAAATAAATACAAAAATATTATTTGACATACTTTTATTATTTTTAATTGTTTATTTATAAAATTATTATTTTATATAAACATAAATTCAATAAATTTAGATTATTTATTAACTTCATAAATATCAATAAATTAGAATTTTCGTTATCTATATATATTTTAATCTAATGTTTTCAATGGTCAATTTCTATTCTAATCTTACCACCACCATTATGTTTGAATCCAAACACGTATCCTACTATTGATTTAAATTTTATCACTACAGTACTTAATCTCATCACTATAGTAACTAATATTACTAACATTACTATTTTTAATCTCACCGAAGCCAAACTTATCACCCATCCAAACCCAGCTTAATTAAATAAAAAAGTTGAAACTGATTTTTTTCTGCTGAAAACACAAAAAAGATCATCTTAATCTCATTTTCTCAGTTTTCCTCAAAAATAATTCTACCTGCATTTTTTGTTATATTATTTTTTTTATTAAAAAATCTATCTAACTAAACTTTCGTGGGTAGGAGGAGGGTTTTTCTTTTTTTTTTTTTAACTTATTCCATATTTTTCTGATCTAAAAAAAATTAGTAAATTTAATTATTTCTATCATGGGTGTGGTTAAGAGAAATTTATTTTTAACGATCCATTTAAACAAATCATTGTAATTTAGGAGAGGGAGAAGCAAATAAATGAAGGTTTTCCAAAGAAAAGAGGGTGCAATTCAAGAAGGACAACCTTACCAGTGTTTTTAATATCTTTATTGATACTGATTTTGAAAAAACTACGCTGTGATCACAAACAAAAATGAAAAAAAAAAAAAAGAATTAACCAACCATTATGTATATGTTCAAGAAAAATTAACGAGAGTTAATTGATATTTGTAAATGTGTGATATTATTTATCACAAGTTAAAAAAACACAAACACAAAATGAAATTTAAAAGGTAACTTTTTATAATCATTTTATATAAGTTAAAACCTAAACCCTGAATTATAATAATTTAATAGATGAATATATTATTTAATATAATAATCTTAAAATATCCACACGAGTATTTTATCTGCGAAACTCTTTTTAACTTGAAAATGTTCATACGTATTAGATTAAGATATACTTATTTTGAAGGTGAAAGAAAAAAAAAACTTGAACTGTGTAGAAAAATTTAATTGGTAGGTAGTTTTTTTAGATTAAAAAAATTATAATTATTTAGAGTTGTTAATAATTTCTTTATATTTTTAATTGATTTCTTTAATTGATGTCGGATTAACTTTTAACTCCAACTCAATTTATACATGGAATTTCAACGCCAAGCATCGTCGTAATTCCAGTGGAGCACCTTTTCGGAATTTTAGATCAAGTGTGTACCCAGGTTATGCTTTCTCGTAGGGCCTTAAACCATCAGATCAAGTTAAAATAATAAAAAATCTTTAAATTTAATTATTTTATTAGTTAATTTTTTAAAAATTGTTATTATATTCATATGTTATATAATTTATATTCATTAATTTTAAATTTGTATCTAAATATATCTTTAATCTTTAATTTATACATAAAATAAATCCTTAAATAAAATTTTCATTTGAAATAAGATTTATTTAAATACAAACAAAAAGTTAAAAATTTATTTAGAAATAATAAAAATAAAATAATTTAGACCTTTTAATATTTTAGTAAAAAAAAAATTAAATTGGTCTCTACTTTGACAAAAATCTGAAGCTGGACTGCAGTCTATGTATATATTATGGCCGGTAGCCTATTGATATTAACCCAACAGGGCTTGCTTTCGGTACCGAAAGATGATAATGGGTTCTATTTCGATGGATTATTCTTGTTCACCTTGAGCTGTGGAATTAAAAAGGCTGCCGACACCTCCAACACGATGGCCCATTTCATTCACAATTTTTTCTTCATTTCTATTTGTAGTTCTTTTAGAATTTATTTGGTAGATTTTTTTGTTTATTTTTTTTCAAATTCTTTTGATTTTGTTTTTTATTTTTTCCTTTCATTTATTTTTTTTTAAAATTCAAAAATATTTAGGCAACAAAACCTTAAAATTTTGACGACCTTTATTTTGCCTTACTCTCCTGTGGTAATCGAATAAGAATGGAGAGGTGACTCATAGGAATAGCATAGGGTAGGGATGGCTATTATCTTTGGGAGCAAACTCCGAGTGAATAGGAAATGCATTGATACAATTTATGCCTTAGAATGAAAAGCAATTCTGAATCGGCTTTATCTATGATTAAGGACGCTATAAGTAATGCTCATAGAGAGCTCCTGGCTCACGATGAACTCCGACAGTATGCTCAACACATGCAATTCAGATTCGGACGGGAAGTGGTGTTTTGAACGATAGACAAGCGAGTAACAAGTAAAAACCTGTTGTTGGGAGGAAAACAATAGCTGGAAAAAGCTGCTAGTACTTTGTAGTCTGAGGAGCAACAGTGGGAATTTGCCCGAGGAGGATCTCAGGTCCGGTTAGCTAGTTGGTGACTCAATTTGCCAAGACGATGATAAGTAGCTGGTCCGAGAGGAAGACCAATTGCAGTGAACTGAGACGCGGTCCGGGCTCCATCAGAGGTAAGGTACAAAGAGGAATCTTTCGGAACTGACGAAAGGCTGACGTGGCCACGGGTTGTAATAAATACCTTTACCAGTATTTTGTTCACACTTCAAACGACGTGAAATGGGAAGGCCAATGCAACCCGTAAATGCTGTGAGCAATTCACTCCCGTCATTATATTTTATTTGTGAGGAAGCCAAATAATAGAAGATATGGACGAAAAAAAATTCGAATTAAAAAGCATTTCTTAATTTCGCTTTTCTTTCTCTTTTGCAAAGAATCTTCATTATAAACATATTATATTAGATAAGTCGCGAGTTAATGGAAAAAAAGACCCGTAAGCGTTATGGCTAAGTTTTGGTGTTCTTTGTGCATAGCTATAATACTTCAACTGTCACAATTGGCCACTTCTCGGCGTGAAGAAGTCCCCACCCCACCGCTTCCAGTCCGACCACTCCCAACATTTTCCCAATTGAAATGGCAGCAAAGAGAGCTCATAATGTTCCTTCACTTTGGCGTCAACACATTCACAGAGTCCGAATGGGGTACCGGGAAAGAAAACCCATCCATATTCAACCCTGTTGGTCTCAATGCCAGCCAATGGGTCGCCGCAGCTGCAGAGGCGGGGATTTCTCTCGTGATCCTCACTGCGAAGCACCATGATGGCTTTTGCTTGTGGCCTTCTAAATATACTGATCATTCTGTTATATCCAGTCCTTGGAAAAATGGCCATGGGGACGTGGTGCAAGAGTTTGTCAGTGCAGTCAAGGCTCATGGTGGCATCGATGCTGGATTGTACCTGTCACCCTGGGATCGTCATGATCGAAGATATGGACATGATTTGCAGTACAATGAATACTACTTAGCTCAGTTGCAAGAACTACTTAACAAGTAAGATTAAAAAAAAAAAAAAGCAAAGTCTTTTTTAACTTTAATGATCTTCCTTTTTATTCTTCATAAAATTCCAAAACCATAACAAGGAAAAAAAAAAATCTTACATTAATAAGTTCCTTTTTGCTTCAGCCTGATGGTTTTTAATTGAATTTTTCAATATTAATGCACCTGAATTGAATTTCGTGTGTTGGCACATGCATTTGCCAGATATGGGAGCGTGAAGGAGATATGGTTTGATAGAGCAAAGGGTAAAAGTGCGAAGAACATGACCTACTACTTCACAGATTGGTTTGCAATGGTGAGAGAGTTGCAGAGTTCAATCAATATGTTTTCAGATGCCGGTCCCGATGTGAGATGGGTGGGAAATGAGAATGGATTTGCCGGGAACACAAGCTGGTCCACCATCAATAGTACCTCGCTGTCAATCGGAAATGCAAGCATTATTGAGTAAGTACACAATTGTGGCTTGAGTTAAGCGAACCCTGCCGTTTGCAATTGTTTCACTTCTATAATTTGAATTCAACAGGGAGTTGTATTGCAACTATCATACGAAATAAATAAAACTGAGCTGTGAATATAAAATTTTTAGGTCACATTTAGAAATTTAATTTTAGATTTTAAATTTATGATTTTAAAATTTTTATTTTCAAAAATACAATTTTCGAATTCAAGGTTTTGAATAAATTCAAATTCATTCTTTAAATAATTGTTTAGGTTGCGTTTGAAAAACTTAACATTTATATTTGGATTTAGATTTCAAAATTTTAGGTTTTAAATTCATGATTTTCAAATTTATGAATTTAAAACCTTTTGTTGGGAAGAATAAAATTTTCAATTTAAATTCATGATTTTGAATAAATTCAAATTCATTGTTTAAGTAATTGTTTGGATAATTAACATTTAGATTTGAATTTAAATGAAAATTAATTTTTTTAATTTCAAGACATTTAAAATTAAATCATTCTAAAATATAAAATTCATCACAGAAATAAATCATTTTATTCTTAAGTTTTTAATTATCTTGATAAATTGATTAAATATCGAACATCAAACAAATTAAAAAATATATTTATATATTAATATAATTATTAAAAAAGAAAAAAATACAATAAAAATCATTAATTATTTTGAACAATGATATCTTATAAAATGGCATGGCCTTGGAATAGGATACTGGCCGTCAATTTATTTGCAGTTAGATATGACTTTTTATTTTTTTTTTTCATATGTGGAAGGTTCAATTGATCACATCATACCAGCTACTTTGACTCTTTGAGCAATCATATCAACTCCTTTCAATATTTTTCAGGAAAATTTATTCAGTTAGGTGTTTGAATAGATGTTGGTAAAGGAAAGGAAAATTAAAAAAAATAATAAGAGTTTTTAAAAGAAAGAAAATGATGGATCTTTCTTCTGTTTGGATAATTGAAATCTATCAAGAAAAGAAAAGGAAAAGAATGTTAGTTTCAATTGTTTGGGTAAAAGGTAGAAATGGAGGAAAATGGATTTTAATATATATTTTTATTTATGCCATTTTAAAAATAAAAAAACAATATAAATTCAACAAATTATAAAAAAAATAAAATAAACATTATATTAAAAATATGATTAATATAAAAAGAAAAAAATTAAAAAATTTACTATAATCTTCAATATCAATTACCTAAACTACAGAAATCTACAAATAAAATAATTATATTTTGTAATATTACTTATAATTTGATGAATGTGAAATGGGTAATAACGACATTTCACATTTTTTTTTTTTCACTCCTCTTCTTTTTTTTTTTCTTTTCTTCGAGGTTTTAAAAGAAATAAACCAGAAAGTAAGGGTGTTCAATACTTCTTTTAATAAAATTAAAAAAAATGAGAATTTCCCCATTTTGTCCCTTTACTTTTTTCTTCTTTCCCCATAATCGAAACACAGTGTAAGATGCAAGCAGTTCAAATACAAATCTTAAACCAATGGATGAAATTACAATTTTCCACAATCCAAACATAAAAACTATTCACTCTCTCAAGTTAATCATCCATTTCAATAAGGTGAAAAAAAAAAATCCTACGTTAAATAGTGTGGTTTTTGATAAAGTAACCTGAGCAATTATTCCACGGCCCCAACGGATCTTTTTCATTCACGGTTTTTTTTTTTTAATTTTTAAATAATTTTAATTTAAAATTAATGTTAGATTTGTCCAAATTCAAATTTATTTTATTTTACATCTAAATAATAAATTTTAATTTATAAATTGAAATCCAAATTTTTTATTTTACCAGAATGTAAGTTTTCAAATTGGGTAGAAATTTAAATTTCTGCAACTATATCTGCTAATCAAAAGAAAAAAGATCCTTTCCTTGTTCTCAAATACCAATGGTCGCAGTTAGCTTCCGTTGATTAATTAGTCAATGAACACGCAATCTCAGGTTTTAGTTAGTTTCTGGTGTGCACCGCCTTAAGCTAGCTAGGGAAGCTTTTCAACTGTCAAAAGTAGATATTGTTGCGGTTCACCAAACAACTTATTAGCAGCTGTATCCCATTAGGTTGGGCACTGCATCGGATAAAGTCATCCACATGAACAGTGGATTTTCGAAGTAACAACTTCTTCTGTTTCAATGATGCAGTTATCTAAATACGGGCGATCCGAAAGGGACAAACTGGCTGCCGGCAGAGTGTGATGTTTCAATCCGCAAGGGATGGTTTTGGCATAAATCAGAGTCACCAAAGAAGTTAAGCGAGCTTTTAGAGATTTACTACAATTCAGTTGGCAGAAATTGCGTCATGTTACTTAATGTACCACCCAATTCAACAGGGCTTATATCTGAAACAGATCTACAAAGATTAAAGGAATTTAGAAGTGCCATTGACACAATATTTACCACCAATTTGGCAGAGAAATGTTCCATCAAGGCTAGTAGCCAAAGAGGGGGAAAGAGTGGTGGATTTGGTCCCGAGAATGTGTTAGATAGTGATCATCTTTGGACGTATTGGGCACCAAGGGACGATGGTGACGAGAAGGAACATTGGATTGAAATCGGAGTACTGAATGGAGGGCTGAGGTTCAACGTGGTCAGAATTCAAGAAGCAATTGGGCTGGGTCAAAGGATCGTAAGGCATGAAATATATGTAGATGGCAAGAAGCTAGTGGAAGCGACAACAGTGGGATATAAGAGGCTTCACAGACTTGAAGAGGTTCACGGTCGTGTTGTGAGGATCATAATTAACGAATCGAGGGGATTGCCTTTAATTTCTTCTATTGGTTTGCATTTTAACCCGTTCTAGAAGCCAAACGAGTAGTGATTTTCACACTCTATTAAATAAGATGAGAAAAAAAAATCTAATTTTTGAATATGTTATTCAACCGTTAAATTATTAGTTTTTCCCGTCAATATTGCATTATGCAATCTCTTTGTATTCATATCAGAAAACTATATTACAGCCAATTAAGGATAGCTTTAAAAAGAATACAGCATAAATAAAGCTTGGCTGGCAAGATCAGGGCCTTTGAAATTAAATCTTCTACTATCGACTTCTTTGTTTTCTTAGACCTGGATTATTTTTAAAGCATATGATGCTCTATCTTCCAGGTTGATAGGGGCTGTTAATTGATGGGGCAGCAACACATGCATCTTCTTTAATAAGGGCTTAAAAATAGTTTAAAATTTGTCAATCATGAATACTCTGCTCAGATCGATCCAATCATTTTAGTAAGGCTGAAGTTCGATGTCAACAAATTTTTGTGAAACTAATTATTTGATGTATTGTTGGTAGACTCGAAAATTTTCATAAGTAGTATTAGTAGAATAATATATGTTTTAATTTTATTTTTTATTCCCTTCAATAGATTAAATGAAGCATATGTAATTTTATTAAAACTGCTTGCAGAGTTTTTCAACTCTACTAGCAGTTCAGCAATACAAATCAAAAGGGATTTAATTGCGTCTAACATTTAGATTGAAATGGAGCTATTGTTATGCTTGTTACTCATCTAAGTAATAATATTTATTTAGTATCGATTAGAGATATTCATTGGTTAAGTCAGGTGGGATTCGATTCAGATCGAGTTTAAGCATGGCATTAACATTATTCATATTTGTCTGAGTTCAGCCTGCTCAAAATATGTGTATCAAATTTTGCTTGAACCCATCTACATTTATAAATCAATAATCAAGCTCATTTATGTCCACCAATATTATATATTTTTTAATTTAATATTTATAAAAAGTAGTTTTTAAAATTTAATTTTTAGTAATTTAATAAATTTCTTTTATTAGGTTTTAAAATATAAATAACTTATTTTTTTAATATTTATACTATAATATTATATATTTATTCTTTATATGATAAACGTTTACAATGTATATAAAAACAAAACTAATATATATTGTAAAATCAAAAATTAGACAGACCGAACTTAGGCTTTGAATATTAGAGCAGAGACGTGACCCATTTTTTAAATGAGTCTGATTTTTTTACCCAAGTTTATTCTTCAAGAATAATATTTTTTTTCTTATACTTCATCAAATATTGAATAAGCTTTCAAATTTGGGTGAATAGTCCCACCCATAAACAATTTTAGTATCAATGAATATGATATCAAATTAATTTAATAATAACCCTAATTCTTATGCCAACAAAAATTTTCTGAAGATTTTCGGTTGCAAAATACACATTATTAATTCCCAGGCTGACAAAATCACAAATTGTCGGCCAAAATTAAAAAAAAAAAAAAAACCCAAAGGGTGACATATCAGCACATCTGTCAGTAAAATTGGAAATGGATGAAAGAACTGATTACAGCGAGGCTCCTAAGGAAATCTATATAAGTTGGCTGGCTGATTGAATGACCAAGGAAATCCATAGGTTTTTTTATCCATGAATAAAATCTAAGATGGAAATTTTTTAATAGCACGTGATTTTACCTGAGAGACCTTGGTAGCAATAGTTATCGTATTGGCATTTGGAAATGGTCAATGCTTACCAATTATAGATACTAGTGTGAATCCCGTTCTCCGTATACGATATTTCAAATATTCTAAAAAAAAATTCTAAAAGATTGAGAGAAAAATTCTAAAAGGGCAAAAAGGAACATCTTCTTTTAACATGCAGTGTTTAAAAATAAATCAACGGCACCATATATGAAGTTTACTATTACAAAATGTAAGGAAAGTGTAGAAGGATTTCAAAAGCTTGTTATAATGGTTATATCAGACAATATGTAATTCAAAGTGTTTGGTGTCCTTCATAATTGTATTTGTACAGTAAATGTTCCTCCTATGTCGGTGTTTTTTTCTTCCTGATTGCATTAAAGGGGGATTGGAATTAGGATTGAATGAAATTATTGAACGAGAAAGAAAATGGAAAATTATGATATAATCAGTTTGCAATAAAGGAAGGATTTTAGGTAGCAAGTAAAAGGCTTAGAGCAGTCATGTTTCAGGTTTATAGTATACAAATAAAAGTGGTGGATGGCGCCAAGGTTTACTTTAGTTATTCTCTATAATCATTAGTTGCATACCAACTTGCATGATCTCTAGTCACATACTGCAAGGTCCAATGTCCAAGCAAAATTATGTTTAATTGGTAGTAGTTACTAACGAATATCATACACCTAGTTTGATGCAGCTTTTCTACTGGGGTCTAATGGGAGCATTTATTGTGGATGGAGGGTGGTGTTAATGCCACAGGCCGCGCTAATCAATCCAGACATAAAGACACAAGTTATATGAAACAATTTGGCTCACTAAAATAGGCTCAATCTTGAAGAATTATAGAAGGCTTAGTTCCACAAGTTTAGAGATTCAGTTAAAAAGTAATTACTTCAACTTATTTAAAACTAAATAGAGATAGAATTAATAAAGTTTTAATTTATCTAGGATTCTAGATTTTGTAGATAAGTGTAAATCTTAACCATTTATTAGATTTAATCTGAGCCATTGATATATAGGAAATTCAAATATAATTAAAGGCCTCGCTAGCCTCATTTATATCGTCAAACACTTTTTATTAAGCTTTTAGCTTCAGTATTTTGAGAAATTTAGATTCTCCCTTTGAATATTTAAAGGCTGACTTAGGAACTCAAGAAAGCAAATCCTAAGCCTAAGGTCATGCGATTTGCAAGGTTAAAATCTAAGCCTATAACAATTAGTATCAAAACCAGAAGTTCATGAAGGTACTGATCATAGAGACGGTCCCTTAGGCAAAAAACCAAACACAAAAGGTCTTGGAGACTCATGGGAGGGGAAAAAGGCCAATGACTCAAATGATATTCTATCGACCATAGATTGCAAGATTGCCAAGCTCGAGGTAACCGCTAGAGATATGCAGAAAAACCTTGAGATTATGGAGAGCTATGTCGAAAAGCTAGACTTTGCAGGGGAAGAGCTTAAGGGGGAGATGTAAGGTGCTCTTAAGTGGTAGACATTCTCACTCAAAAGAATGATACCCTCTAAGCCATGGTAGAGGCCATGAAAAAGTAAATGGAAGAGCTCATAGAGAGCTCTCATCATACAAAACAGCTATTGGGGGTAACGTCTTAATCGTGACACCTAAGCATAAGATGAAGATTCCTAAGCCAAAGGAGTTCAAAGGAACTAAGTCTACGAAAGATGTGAACAACTTTTTGTGGGGGATGGAAAATAACTTCTGAGCAATAGGCATCGAGGATGATGCCACTAAGATAAATATTGCCTCAATGTATTTTACCAATATGGCTTTTTTATGGTGGCATTGTCAATGTAATGATGAAAAACATGGAGGCATTACCATTTGAATTTGAAAGGTGTTCCAAATAGAGTTTAGGTAATAGTTCAACCCTAAGTATGTCGAGGATAAAGTGTATGCAAAGTTACAATGGCTTATGCAACAAGGCATAGTTCGAAACTTTAGCGAACTCATGCTCTAAATTTCATATTTAGGGGACAAGGAGGCAGTCTTCTCATTCATGGATAGACTCAAACTCCGAGCTAAGCAAGAGTTACAGCAAAAAGGTTTCCAAGAGTTTACTAAAGCCATGACCATAGTAAAGTCCTTGATCGTGCTCAGTATAAAGAAGTTAGACAAGTCTGAGTCTTCTAAGCCCAAGGGTAAGGGAAACGGTAGGGGAGACAAATAGCAGAAGTCCAAAAATAACGATAGAAAACTACTCACAGGGAAGCCAAAATCTAATAAGTCATGGGATAAGAAGAAAGACAAGGAGCTAGTGAAATGTTTCTTATGTGATGGTCTACTTCAAATATGAGATTGCCCAAACCAAGTTTTCCTCTATCAACAAGGAAGATGATAAACCAGAAAAAGAAACCCTGAAACTTAGTTTGATCATGAGTTCTATCAAGGTAAGAAGGTGTCAAAAATAAAAAAAGGTTGATGTTTATGGACGTCTTTATTACGAGCAAAAAAATAAGTGCTCTAGTTGACATAAGAGCATCGAATTTGTTCATATTCGAAGAGGTTGCTAAAAATCTTGATCTTAAAATTGATAAGACAACCAGCTGGATCAAGATAGTCAATTCAAAGGAGGTCTGTGTTACAAAAGGATTGGACCTACAACTTGGAGACTGAAAAAGTAGGGAAACCATAAAGGTAATACTATTTAATGACTATGACTTTGTGGTTGGCTTAAGTTTCCTTGATTGAATTAATGCATTTGTTATGCCATTTGTTGATTACATATGTATCTTGGATATCAGTTATCAATGCATTATGTCGGTGAATCGAGAGATGGGTGTCAAAGCTATGATGTTATCTGCAATCCAACTTAGGAAGTGTGTAAAAAAAATCACCTAGTTAGCAACCATAAAGTTCGACGAGCCTTAGAGACCTATGGAAAAGACTCTCTTGGATGTGTTAGAAGTGTTGCAACCTTTTAATGATGTGATGTCTGTATAGTTACCAAAGTGGTTACCATCCAAGAGAGAGGTGGATCACAAGATTGA
>JAQSVH010000004.1:18081685-18099533 GCA_029448705.1 Adansonia digitata
AAAACATTTTTTTGATAATCCAGAAATATAATATATATTTATATATTTAAAATATATTTAAAATCAGTTATGACAGTTTTTGTGAGAGTTGGCGCCTAGTCGCCCACGCACCCAAGGTGGAGAATAGATAACACGCTCTTTAGCACACATCAGGCAGTGTCCAGTGAACCGAACACCTGCTGTCCACTCTTCCAGCTTTTGATTCTTTCTACTTTATAAATCTCGCTCAGTAAAACTGTCTCTTTCTGGTTCCTTTCTTCTTCCCCCTTCCAACTCCACGAAATTAGTAAAATAAATAAAATTCTCCAAATTTTCCTCCGCCACAACAATTCCTTCCCGGTTTTTCAATTTTGTTTGTTTGTTTGTAAGAAATCCAAATCCATGCCAAACCCTACCAATAGTAGTACCCCACGCTCACTCTCCCTTTCTCTCCCCTCTGCCTTCCAAATAATACCTTTCTCGTCTAACTTTAATGGACACCATCGCTTCATGGCTCTCCTCCCTTTCCCCCGCTCTCTCCCTCTCCCTCCCCTTCTCCCTCCCCCTTCGTCGCCATTTCACTTCTTCTCTCCTCGTTCAGCACTCCCTCGATCCTCCTTCATTTGCTCGCTCTCTGCTGCTACAAACAACACCCGCTCTCGCTCTGCCATTCTCTGGTTCAAACATGACCTCCGCCTCGACGATCACCCTGCCCTAGCCTCCGCCGCTCAAACGCACCGTTCTGTGCTCCCTCTCTACGTCTTCGATCACCGCATTCTCTCTCGTTTGTCCTTTATTCGCTCTTTTTTTCCCTACCTTTAATTTTGTACGTTTGAGATTCGCTTAGTAAATATCGAATTCTCGAAAATTTTTAAAAAATCGAAGTTGGTTTACTCAGGTTATTCTGATGATATGCTGGAACTAGTTCTCTTCGCATTTGAAGATTTGAGAAACTCTTTGAAAGAACAAGGCTCCAATTTGATTATCCGATTCGGGAGCGCTGAAAATGTCATTACAGAGCTTGTAAAAGAGGTTAGTTTCTATCTTACATTTTCTTGGTATAAAAACAAACAAAAAAATCGAATTTCAGACTCATTTTTGTTAAACTAATCTCTGAGGATTTTAACAGTTGAAAGCTACGGATGTGTTTGTTGAAGAGGAGGTAGAGTATGAAATGCGTCAACTGATTGGAGCTGTCAAGGATACATTGGAAAGGTCATCGTCTTCAGATGAGAATCCGGATATTGTCATGTGGAGAACTCCTTTCTATGATGTTAAGGTGGCCACCTTTTCTGATTCTATTAGTGTTTGAAGTTTTCTTACATAACTAAGTAAAACTCTTGCATCATGTAAAAAGGATGATTTAATTAGGTTTTTCTGCTTCTAAAATCTAACGTTTTCATTGTATACTTATAATATGTGCTTTGTAGGAACTGGAGGACCTGCCTGCATCGTATAAAGACTTTAAAAAACTGAAGTTACTACCAACCTCACCTCTTCTTCGGGCAACATTACCCGTTTTAGAAACCGAGTTAGACTGGGGTAAGTTGCTGGTGGTAATATGAAAAGCTATTAATACTTATATTTGTCCTCAGCTGGCCTATTTTAAATGTTTTCATGCATTAGTGATCGTTTGCAAAGGTTTTTTTACTTAAATTTCTCCTCAATTGGTATATTTTAGATGTTTTCATGCATTAATGATAGGTAGCAAAGTTTTTTTTTTTCTCCCTAATATGAGATTGAGATTATGGCTATGGAACCCTAATAATTGAATTATGAATCAGGTCCTCTGCCTAGTTTTAGTGATCTTAAGGAATTTATCAAAGAGAAACCAGGCAAATCGAAAGAGGATTGGAATTTGGTGAAAGAGATGCCAGCAGAAGTCACGTTGAAGGAGAATTTGTCAAAAGCATCAGGAACCAAAATAAAAAGTTTTAATGTCAAAGGAGTTGAGCAAAATAGACTAGATAAATCTGTTTTTGTAACACGAAAAGGTGATATTGTGGGAGGTGGAACAAACTCTGTGCTGAATGCATTGGCTGCATACCTGAGATATTTGGAAGGAACAGCTCGAGATGACTGGCAAGAGTATGTGATGAATTTACTCCACCCAATTCATTTTACTTGTGCCTTAAGATATTTTGTGAGCATATAGGTTTGATTGTGTTCGAGCTGTTGAGAGGTTTTCAGTTATGGAAAACAAATCTTTACATGTTGTTTCTTAATTCCTAGTATATTCTGTCAGTTTGTATTTTATCCGTATGACATGGAAAGAATATTAGTTAGAGGATAATGTACGCAAATTTAGATTGCCCTTATGTTATACTTAGCTAAATTTTCTTTTAATTGATTTTATTGTAGAGTACATGACAGGCTACGCAATGCTGAAACCAGGGACGGGGCCTCTTTTACCTCACTTTTTGGCCCTGCTCTTTGTCTTGGCATCATATCTAGAAGGAGAGTGCATTATGAAGCTATCAAATATGAGAAAGAACGAAATGCGGGATTCTTATCTCCATTTGGATATTCTGCAGCCACTGTTGCTGCAGCGGCTGATGCTGTATGCTCCATGGAGGTAATTGTTGCTTTATACTGGTATTTACAAAAAGAGAAATGCTTAATTGATGATTCTTCTGAATGGTTTTGTTCTTTGTGATATTCATTAAAAGCTTCTCCCCCCCCGCCTCTCTTGTTAGGTTTTTATAGACAGTTTTTAGTGCAAGGCCTTCTAAAGTTTTATGGTTGATTTTGGTGGCAGTGGTTTTGGCTTTTGGCTCTAAAAAGTCAACTAAGTAATGAAGGACTGTACTCTATACGGATTTGGAGGTGGCGCGGACATCTAATTCAGGTTTGTTATTGACTACTCGTACCTGTCGCATTTAAATCTGTAGTGTAGTTTATTTTATGATTAATTACTCTTGGTAGGATAAGATGCATTCTTGGTGTACATAAGTACTTTTTTGTCTGGTTATAGATTTCTGCAACTTATCGTTAGGAACCAACTTTTTCTTTCCCAGTATACAGTAGCTGGGAATGGAGGTCCTGCTATTCTGCTAGTGCATGGTTTTGGTGCCTTTCTTGAGCACTACCGTGACAATATAAATGGCATAGCTGAAAGTGGGAACCGTGTCTGGGCCATCACTCTCTTAGGATTTGGCAAATCAGAGAAGCCCAATGTTGTCTATACTGAACTCTTGTGGGCTGAATTGCTGAGAGATTTTATCATCGAAGTTGTGGGTGAGCCTGTGCATCAAGTAGGAAACTCAATTGGTGGTATATTATCAATTCTTATCTGTATCGTACCTTTCCTTAGTGTTCAATACAATCTCTCTCTCTCTCTCTCTAGCTGAAAACAGCTTATCTGTTCGACTAACAATTTTCATTCTTTTCGTTAGCCATCACTTATTCATTTATATCTCAGGTTATTTTGTCAGTATTGTTGCCGGTCTCTGGCCTACTTTGGTCAAGTCTGTCATCCTTATCAACAGTGCTGGCAATGTTATTCCTGGATTTTCTTCTCAACGGTTTTCTAATGTAAGTCTAGCCAAATAATTTGTAAGTTTTCTGATCTTAATATGTATCTAACCTGTTTTTATGAATTATGGCATACGTGTTTGCTTTTTGTTGCTGAAAGCTAGCTATTTTGTCACTTATTGCCGAGTATTGTGCTGATCTGCTATCAACTTGGTTCATTTGGCAATTTATATTTTGTACCTTATGTTTATTCTTAGTCTTACTCTGTTCGGTAAAAACTGAAAAAGGGTGTTAAAAATACAAGTTTAACTCTTGCAGTTTTGAGAAATAGCGTAGTATCAAATTGCAGTCTTAACTATCACCTCCAGCATTTGATATTTGGTATATAACTGTTTCAGGAGAGGCGAACCTCAGCTGCTGCAGGGTTGGGTGCTCAACTCCTTTTATTCTATTTGAGGTTGAATATCAGGAACACAGTTAAAATTTTCTACCCAACTGTAAGGGTTTTTCTATTGCTTTTCTTATTTTGCTTATCCTTTTGCATGTTGCCCGACTCAGTTCAGCGGCCTTTGACTTTTGCAGAAAACCAAGCGAGCTAATGATTGGCTTATTAATGAAATGCTGAGAGCAGTATCCTCTCTTGTTATTTGAAGTGAATGACCATTTGCAGACACGCACATCACATGCATGCACAGGCACTACGCTAAACCACAAAATGTTGTTTAGTGGAAGTAGGATCTAAATCTTTGGCCCTAAAAAATTGATCTTAACGTACTTGAGTCCTATGATCCTGGTGTAACAGTGGTCCTGGAAAGTATTTTCGGCTTTGACCTCTCAATCCCTTTGAACTTTCTCTTGGAAGGGTACGAGGAAAAGGTTCTAATTGTGCAGGTAAATTCCCTCCATACAGAAAAGGAGTTAATAATCTCTCTCCCTATATGGTTTGTGGTTTGGTTATCTGTTAGATTTGGTTATTTATGAGCATTTTAATCTGTATATCTTATTAGGGAATGAAAGACCCACTCTTAGACTCGAAGGCCAAACTAGCCATGCTTAAAGAGCATTGTGCCGGGCTTGTAGTAAGGGAATTGGATGCTGGTAATAAGCTTTTCTATCGCCAAAATAATCACTCACATTCTCCTACATTTTCACTGGTCCCTCAAGTTTTAATATTTCAGGCCATTGCCCCCATGATGAGCAGCCACAAAAGGTGAATCGCATCATCTGTGAATGGATAGCAGCTGTTGAAAGAAAACTACCTGCGGAGTCTTATTTGTAGCACTTGGCATTCTTTCAAAAGTAAGCCTCATTTCTATCTCAAAGCCCTAGTTCTCTAAATCTGGCTAAAGGTTATTGTGAGGCCTTTTGTAAATCTTACAAATACCAAATTAAAATAGAAGAATATCTTGATAGGCTAACATCGTAACAGTATTCAATTCCAAGTTGACGGTAACACGTAATCTTTGAAGGCGATTCATTATTGTAGGAACTGTGAAAAATTCTAATTGGGAATTTGGGATGTCTCATAATCGTGCCCTTAAGAGAAGGGATATGATATAATGCCACCTGAGCTTATACTTAATTTGTACAAAAGAAAAACATAAATTATACTTAAATAAAAAAAAAACCCCTTATGCATTAACAACTTTATGATTATAAACATTTCCAGCACCGTAGGTGAGAAAGCTTCGGATCTGCTTGTTTATCCTCCACATGCTTCTTGTTGATAACATAAGTGAAAATGAAGAGTTCGGATTTAACACGGTCTCTCTGTAGCAACTACTGAAAGCGTGTATTCAAGGTAAACATCATTGTAGAAAAGCTATAGTTAATGGTGTCAGGAAACTTGATGGCTTTAAAAAGTTGAGGCAAGAAAAGCTTTTGGAAAAAAAAAAAAAAAGGAAAAGGAAAATTAAACATCTTAAGAGGCGTATCCTTTACCATTAGACGAGAAAAATTATGAGATCAGACTATATGCAGTCTGTCTGGTCAGTATCCTTCAGTCACAGTAAGAAGATTCTTTTACAATTGTGCTACAACTTACCACCATCTGTTTACAGACCTCTACAGATGAAGACAAATTTTAAGCACATTAGACTGCCATGATTCACCAGGTGCCATGGGCGCACTATCAAATTTTGCACCAAATAGTGACTTTACCAACTGTTTCAGGTTCTCAATACACTGTGGTAAAGAGAAATGGGGTGCCACAACCTGCCAGAATATTGATTTATTCTGAAAAAATATATATATATATAATTGTTTTGGGGCCTGTTGCATTTGAAGTCACCTTGGTTTACTTTTGTTCGGACAGAATTGGACTTTTAAAATTCTAATTTGAGTCCATTTTAGTTGGACTAAATTGGACTTTTTCTTATTTGAGCTTAAAAGAAGGATTTCATTGTAGAGATAACAACAAAGTTGCGTTGGAGCGGAGAACCAACTTTTTTATAATTAGGGTCGCGAGAGTTTGATTTTGTCATTAGAATTAACAGGTTAGCCCTTTATTAATAAATTATATAATTATTTATTATTTATATCCCTTTTACGCTCTTATGAACATTGAAATACTAATTCACTTTTGTTTCCATAGATATCAATCGTTCATATTTATAATCATTTTTTCCATTTCATTCTACTTTATTTAATTATTTTTAATTTAATGTTGTAAAAATGCGATAAAATTTATTCATGCATTAATATTAGTACATTTATATATATATATATAGAGAGAGTAATTCTTTAATATTTATAATATACATACTAAAATGATATATTTAATATTTATATTAACATACATATGATTTTAGTATATATTAAAAATATATATAATATAAATAAAATATTTCAAAAGTTAAAACGATAATTTCAGAAGACTAGATGAGATAAAAGGAAACATGCGTTTATCGAAAATTATTTCGTTTTATTCTTTTTTTTTCAAATGTAATAAAAAAATAGAATCTTTTAATTCAAAACGATTCCTTACAAAATTTATTGTGGTAATAAAATTTTGCCCTCCTAATTCAAGTCAACTGTTAATACAAGCAAAAAAAAAAAAAAAAAAGCGAGGCCACGACGCGACAACTTCTCTTCCAACTTCAAATTAAAGTCCTGTCATCTGTATAATTTTAAAATTTTCAAAATCTTTAAATTCAACCAATAAAATCATAGGACAGGACGGGTAGTAGTAATAGGCACCCATTTATTAATTCAATTTTTAATCACCCATTTCTATTATAACATCACCACGTACAAGTACTGCAACGTGGGACAATGGGACACAGTGGCCGCCCATTGTCAGCTATTGACCCGCTAAATGCATGCCTGCCCCCGTTGCTCTTCCAAGTGAAATAATACCAGGACAACTCACCCCTTAACTCATGAAGAATCAACGAACAATTAAAAAAATGATAAAAGTAAGCACAATTAAAAGCACAAAATTTGTTAAACAACAAACATTCCCTGGTAATTCACCGCTTACCTGTGTACGGTTATAGTTCCTTTCATAGTAGATGGCGGAGAAAGGGCTCCAGGGCTCCTACACTATAACAGATAGCCGAGATTAAGATAGAAAGGTCTCGTACAATCCGCATTCAATACCAATCTAAAGTGCTAAAAAGAAACATGCTCAAACAACCTATACGAAGGTGACAAATTAATTATCTAAAATTAATATTAAATAGTAAAATTTAATTAAAAATTAAAGTTAAGTAATAAAATTAAATAAAAAAATAAAGTTTAATTATAAAATTCAATCAAGTAAATATAGAGTTACAAATAAATTTATTTGTAATCTCAAAGTAAAACAATAAATATCAATTGAAATAAAGTATTATTGCGGATTTCAATAATCACCTATATAAGGGTGACAAATTTACCCCTTAAACCCTAAAAAAATAAATGGTGAACATTATAAATCGAGCAAAACTTCTCCATCATTATGCAATTTATAGTGTTAAATAACTTTCATATCCTAAAACTAAACCTCATTCTTTAGTAAGTATTTATAAATGATGAAGTGTTGATTAAGGATCTATTTGGATGGGTAATGAATTTAGTTTTAGTAAAACTGAAAATAGCGCTGATGGTGAAATTGAGTATTGTAGCGGTGGGACTAAAAGTAGTTGTGACATATGTGTCTAAATTCATTTACGGTAGTAGTAGTGAGATGAAAATAAAAAATAACCATTAAAGATACTAGATAAAAATGTGTGCATATATAATAAATAATTTAAAATTATTTAAATAATATTTATATTAAAATATAAATTAAAAATATGTTTATGTTAAATAATAATTAGAAATTATATTTATATTAAAAATAAAATTATTAAAAATCATATTATATAAAAACAAATTGTTAAAATAAATTAAAAAACTTGTGGAAGGGAGCAAAAGAGGGATTTCCCCTCCACTGGGGGTCTAGTGAGTGCACTAGACTTCTACCCCTCCAGTATGAGATTGAAAATCCCACTCGGGTGCTGCCAAATGCATTCTTGGTGAATGCTACTTCGGTGAGAGGGAATTCCTCTATTAAAATTGTTTAAACACACCACACCGGAGCTGCGGTGGGGTCCAAATGAACCCTTACTTAACCACAAATTTACGCATTTATTATGTGAATGAAAAAATTGCTAAAATATTAAAAGGCTCATGAAATATTTTAGTTTTTTTAGAGTAAGTCTATATACTTCTATTGTACCAGAATAAACTTTTATTTTTTATTTTTATTCCAATAAACCCTTACTTCAAATATTATTAAGGTTTTATTTAGATATAAATTAAAGGTTAAAAGTTTATTTAAGTTCAAATTAAAAATTAAGGATTCATTTGAATGGAAATTTAAGATTGAGGGCTTACTTTTATGTAATAAAATGTTGAAGCTTATCTAGATAAAATAGTAAAGTTCATGGGACATTTTTATTATATTAGCCAAAAAAATGTATGTGAAAACAATTATTCTGAAAAAGAAAATTACATAAGTTTGTTTTTTGAAGGGGAATTGAATAGTTTATTAGTAAAAACCAATTTTTTTAATACATTATATAAAATGAAAAGACATAGATATTTTTATATTATGATTTTATTATTTTTTTGTACTTTCTTCAATTGAATTTTTGTTTCTCAACTGATATACATCAAACACTTCATAAGACACTCTCTAGGTAGTACTAACCCTATGCACACTTATATATGAATAAAATAATAAAAAAATTCATAATTAAGGTTAATGTTGAATATAAAAATCTTATATAGTTAGCTTGAAAAATAAAGAAAACATATTGAATAGCTACACAAATAATTTTTAAAATAGAGAAGAAGTAGAAAAGGTTTTTTTTTCTTTTTTTTTTTAAAAGAAAGCTAAATCATTAATATAATCTTATTAAGATATATTGTTGATTTTATAATATGATTTTTTTTAATGTTTTTTCAATAGAATTTCGCAACGTCAGCTCAAAAATTTTATGCTTAGAGTAGATAGATACTATTTAGGATTCCCTTAGAAAATTCTAATTTATTTTGTTATTTAATCCTATTTTAAGTTTTTTTTTTTTTTACTTTTCAAGAAAATAATATATAAATTTCAATTTATGTTTCAAGGATGTATATATATATATATATATGAAGTTTGATTTGGGTAAGCTATTTTAAGTTTTTTTTATATAGTTTTTATGGGGTTTATTTATCTTGAAAGTGATTTTTGTCAAATGCATATAATTATTTGATCCTATGTTTTATTTTATGCTTTTTCTTGCAAAAAATCTTAAATTTCAAGTTATCTTTTAAGGATATAAATGTAGAAGTTTGATTTGGGTAAGCTATTTTAAATTGTTTGTTTATCTAGATATTAATCTTTTTTATTCTTTAAAGAGATTTTTGTCAAATGGTTCTAATTATTTGATCTTATGTCTTATGCTTTTTCTTATAGATCATCTTAAATTTAGTTGGTTTTCTTTTTACAAATAATCAATATAGTAAGCCTATGGCTATTTTTGTTCGAGCTTTAATGTTTACCTTTTTTTATATGTGATAATAGTATTATTAATCTGATGATTTTAATTTTTTTCTTATATCCATTTCTCTTGTTAATTCTACATATCAATATTTTGTTTGATTTCTTCATTTGGTTACTTCATTGTATTGAAATCTATCATATGTTGTTTGTTATTTGCTTGTATTACCTTGAACTGTGGAGCTGACAACCATGCTAACATAACAAAGTGCTATCAATGTGTTAGAATGAAAAATGACTATGGTTGTTATACTATTTTGGGCTTTAAAAGGATTGTTATTTTTGGATGACAACTAAACGTGCACCATCTAAGTTTGCATTGACATTTTGCTTTCAGTAAATGATGTCTTGACTATTATTCTTAAATGGCAATAAGAAAAAGGATTTTATAATAAAAAAAATAAAATTTCAGAAAATATTCCTCTTAAGCATAGAATTCCTCTAAAAAGCTTCATTGTTTTTTGTTTATGACATTCTGGATATTGCATCATTTTCCCTTTTCCAAACATGATACTATGAATTTTCAAATATAATGAAACCATATAATAAATTCTATCATGATGTTCATATTCCAGAAAGAATTTTGAAGAAATTAATCAATTTAATCTGGCAATACAGTCCTTTTGCTTCTATTTCATAATTTTTTTTGTCACATATTACTTGAATAATAATGATAATATATTGACACTCACTTACCAAGTGCAAACGACTGCAATTTTGTTTTGACAGATATGGGTATGGTGAGTTTAAAGCTTTCATTGTGGGAGGATTTTATTATTGCTGGTGAATAGTACTTAGCTAATTTCTTAGCTTTCTAAAGAATAAGGATTAAAGATGTTTTAATTAGGTATGGTACAATTTCCAGGATCTGGGTTGTCCTCAAATTGTTAATGACATAACTTTAAAAATATTTGCAGTGATTTTGATTTCTATTTCTTTCAATTTTTATTGGTTGTCTAGATTTTTTTTTTCAGAGTTGATTTGATTTGATTGCAATATATTAAAGCTCTAATCATAACAGAACAGGTTAGTTTATTTATATAATTTTAACCTCCTAATAAATTCTATACATGATTTTGCTATTTTCTGATCTTTTTGGCTATTAATATAGTAATATTTATTCTTTATTTGAATATTAGAGGTGGGTTTTGGCTTTGAAGGTAAGCTGTGATTTATGCCATAATAGGTATATTTAAAAATCAATTAGATGATAATGCAAACCCCATTGTTGCACAAGTGAAGCTAATTCTCTTAAAGATGATAAGTTGCAGTTTTCTGTTTATGACATTTTGATACTGCATTCTTTTCCCTTTTCCATACATGATGATAATATGAATTTTCAAATATAATAAAAGCATCTAATAAATTTCGTAATAATGTTCATCTTTAGGAAAAAAAAAATTGAAGAATTTTCTCAGCATAATTTGGCAATAAAGTCCTTTTTGCTTCTGTTTCATAATTGTTTTGTCACATATTAATTGAATAATAATGATAATATGGACACTGCTATTTATTTTTTATCCTTATCCTTGTATGTGATATGATTGACTTATCAAGTCAATATGATTGCACTTTTGCTCAGACAAATATGGATGTGGTAAGTTGAAAGCTTTTTATAGTGAGAAATTTTTTTTCATTTTTAATGGATTGGAAGTGCTGCTTTTAGTAAGTTGTCAGCTAAATAATCCACAATACATGCAAAAGATTTAGAACATGAACCCTTTATTAATGGGATTCATAATTCTGAAAGCCACTCTGCTTTTTCGGCTATTTTTCCGTGAGTTTTCCTTCGAGATTTTTATTTACTGTTTGTTTCTTATTTTAGAATTATCTTGCAATATGCAATAAGAACATAAAACATCTATGCATTTGCCGAGATATTGGAAGATCCGATGGCAGTGAAGACTGTAACAACATCCACAATGCAACCGTCATCTCCGATCTTGATTTCGCCTTTAATTTCGTCTTTAATCAAATCGTAAGTAAAAAAAAAAAAAATCAATTTAAAGTTTTTTCAATTTTATAGGTTTAAATCTTCCATGATTTAAGAGGAATGATTAATTCATATTAGATTGATAAGGAACGTGAGGGAGAGCCAATTACATGTCCGGATCACATGCTGAAGGTAAGTGCCTAGGTTTGTTTTTTTTTGGCAATTTTTATGGGTTTGAAGTTCTTTACCCTAATTATCTAAATGGTTCTAATAGTTTGTATCTACTTTAATGATAATTGTAGTCCGAAGAATGCTGGAAGAAAGAAAGAGACAATGTGTCTCGTTACGTGCATTCAAGTAATGAGTCGAAATTGTCATATGTTAGTTGAATAATTAGAAATTTATAGGTCATTTAAGTACTTTTTTTGCGAGCTTAGGTTTGACTTGATGGTGCACTTATTTTTTTAGAGAAATTGTAATTTATGCTTGCTAATATATATTATCTACTTTGATGGTTTATTTTTTTTCTCGATTTTATTTTTAAATTGATTTTTTTAAAAAAATTTTAACAAATATTTAAAGTACTTGCAGCATTGTGCAAGAATGATACTATTATAAATGAGTTTCTTAGTCTACTTTTATGTAAGAGAATCACTAGCCATTTTATGCTTATAATTGAGTGTTTGAGAGTTAATTTTTCATATATTGATAACAGGGTATTTTAATTTACTAGTGAAATTATAATATTGCGCATATCTATTTTTTAAGTTAACTTTTTATTTATTTAAATATATCTTAGACAGTATACATTATTTTTCTAATGAAAACTAAAAATTTTTGCTTTTTTATATAAATAATCATAATTTTTTTTATTTTTTATTATAAGCCGTTTTGAGATTAATTTTCAACACAATTAAACAAAAGCACATTTTAAGAAATAATCTCAAAAAAGCCTATAATAAGAAATAAAATAATATTGATGATTATTTACATAAAAAAAGTCAAAAATTTAATTGGAAATAAATGATAAATCTCTTTACTTAATGACTTTAAATTTAGGATGTTCTTTCATATCCTTGTCATTTTAGAAAGCAAATTACACATTGGAATACCACGAAAAAGAAGTGTAATTAAAAAGGCACGAAAAAGACTCTTTTTTTAAAAAAAAAAAAAACTATAAAGATCAAGAGATCAACTAGGACTAGGCATTAATTATTGAAAAGGATTTTAATAGAGACAACCATTGTACCCATCGGATTCTATCACTCATCTTTTTTTAAATTTTCTGAAGAAAAAATAATTTTAAAATTAGTGCTAAATCAATTACATCAAATAATAATAGACCTTCATTATGATTGATTAATCAATTAATTTCTAAAAGAGTATTTGATATTTTTTTTTACCATTATTTAGATTATACTTATCCATCTATTGAATTAATTATTTAATTTTACCTATCTTAGATAGGATCCAAAAGAAGTTTTTAATGATTTGGATATGATTCAATCTAAATTATTATTTAAATAATAAAAAATATTTTATTTAAATTAAATTTAAAAATTATAAATATTAATATATTTTAAATATATTTTTTAAATTCAATCTAATTCAAATCCAACTTAAACAAATAAAAATATTTTTATTCAAACCCATAACACCACTAATTAAAAAGATTAAAAGGTCATGTAATTTAAGTAGGTCGTGCATGTTTTTGCTGCAAAATAGTCCAAGTGCCCTGCCCACCTAACACCCTAATTTTGCAAGGTTGTTTCAAATATTTTAATTAACCTGCCCAAGCAATCAGTTGCCATTTATTTAATCACTCATTTTGGGTAACCTAGCAAGAGAAACGCATCCATCAACAAGGGAAGAAAGAGAGAAAAGAGTAGCCCACAAAAAGCAAATCAAACATTTGCGAATTGCAAAAAGTCTTGACAGAAAGGACACAAACTCATTTAAAAGCTCCAAATCCCAGTGCAGTCTTAGCTTTTTGACACAAATCCCATCTCAGAAAAGGTTGAATCTGTCCCTCTATACTGCTCTAGAGAGAGAGAGAGAGAGAGAGAGAGAGAGAGAGAGAGAGAGAGAGGGATCAAAAAAAGGTGAGGCGAGGGAGCATGGATGTGAGGAAAATAGTTGTTGTTGTGGAAGATGAAGATGTGGCAAGAACGGCGCTCAAATGGACTCTCCACAATTTACTTCGCTATGGGGATTTGCTAACTCTCCTTCATGTCTTCTCACCCACGAAATCCAGAAGCAAAAAGAAAGCAAGGCTGCTTCGCTTGCAAGGCTATCAGCTGGTTCTCTCCTTCAAGGAAATATGTAATACCAATTTCTTTAACGTGAGTGATTTGACTCAATTTCCAGTAATTAAGGGACAGGGCTTCTTTCTTTTGTGACAAATTATCTCACGGATATTGCTATAATCAGAGAATTTTGTTACAGACAAATATTGAGATAATTGTAACGGAAGGGGACCAGGAAGGCAGGAAGATTGTGGCCATGGTGCGAGAGATTGGGGCTTCTGTTCTTGTTGTTGGTCTTCATGATCAGAGCTTTCTTTACAAGTTAGTCAATTCGCTTCTTGTATTTTTCTTGTTTAATTAGATATAACGATTTCCTGGGTAATTTTGAGTTGGCCGGGGTAAGGGGAGCTTTCTAGGAAGGCAAAAGACAAGGTCAAATCGTCGTTAGATCTTATTCTGAGACTCAATTATTGATTAAATGGATGGATAAAGAAGAGTACAAGTTCTAAACTTGTAGGCTTATAACCAATTATTTACGAGATGCCTGAGAAATGAGAAGGAGTAGGACCACCAAAAAAAAAAAAAAAAGTCCCTGAGGCTGCACTTTAGGTGGAAAGTTATCAGGCATTGTTCACTAAACCCGGCACGTACAAGCATGTGGCCATGTCAATGGTGAAGGAACAGCCAAAAGCAAATTTGGGTCCACCACCTTGTTCGCTAAATATAGTTTTGACCATAATTGCTGGGATGCTTTTCAAAAATAAGTAGTAACTTAAATCCCTTGTCAGTTAGCAATGAATGATAAGTTCACTGCAGCCTAAAGCATGGGGCGGTTCTGAAATCATGGGATAATCAAGAGGTTTCTGACAACGAGACTAGATTTCTTATGTTGAAAAACCTAGTTAATTGTTCGACATTTGACAACAGATCCATTAGCATAGTGTACATAATTTTTTATTTTTATTAAAATATTTATATTAGATAATTTTAAACAAGAACATAATTTTTTAAATATATAAATTTTTTATAAAAATTAAATATATTTATATTCAAGACCACATAATCTATAAGATAGACTTTGCATACAACTTTTTTCTCCTCTTTGTATATTTGGAATCATAAAATTGATGACTAAGCAGTGTTTTAGGAGTTGAAAGTAAAATTTGAAAGTGATTCCTTAGAACAACACAAATTACCCAATCCAGAGTTAGCAACAATTAGTTTTTGAATCTCATGAAAAAAAAATTAATGCAGTCTGCAGTGGCTACAGATTGCGTTGGTCACGGTGCCTTTCAGTCGTTGCACCAACGCCAAGGAAAAAAAAAAACTAACTTAAATCAGTGTTTCCATTGGCATGTTTGCAATAGGTTGGCAATGGCCCACGAAAATATAGCACGCAGCTTGGCCTGCAGAGTTCTTGTCATCAGGCAACCAGAATTGCCACCACCACTGAGGGCCAACAACAGCAAATTGCTACCACTGCTGGACAGTTCAACTAACCTGGACTTTTCCCAAATTGAGATTTCCGGATTACAGTAAGATAAATAAATAAACCCATCATTTTTCTTCTTGAAGTTTCTCATTTTCTTGCACTCTTCTTTTGGGAAAGGAAACATGTTTTCTTGGGATTTTTGCAAAATTTTTTGTATCGCATTTTAAATGGGACCTTATTGCTTGCAGATTGCCTGATATTCCGACACCAAAAATTCCATATCGAATCTGTCCAAGCCCTTCTGCAATTATTTGGAGATCAAGAAGGTCGATAAAAAAAAGGAGCTATTCAAATGGAGCCTGACGTTTAAAGTTCCAATTTTTTAGGCACAGTTTGTTGTTTAGCATTTGAGCTTATCTTACACAATACACAAAAAAATATATATTATACAAATGAACAGTGGAAATTGACATCATACAACAGTCTCTTGCTTTCTTTGATCAGTGAAAGAGTGATTTAATCATGTTATTATCATCGTTCTTATTTTATTAATTAATGCACTAATCCCATTGTCCTAAAATAAATAAAATGTCTAAAAAAAAGTTTAGAAGAGTATAAAACAATAAAGAAGATTATCCTAAATATCTACAAGGTTACGTTAATATTGTTTTAATTTCTGATCCATTCCTACCTAAAATCAACAAAAACTTGAAAAGCATGTATGCACAAAGATGCAGTAATTTGTGAATACTTGTTATGTTTTTGTGTGTGTGTGTGTGTATATATATAAAAATATATATATATTGTGCCAATTGAGTAAAAATAAATATGCTACAAATTTATTAAAATTTTAAATATTAAAATGATGCATTTATGAAATTTATTATAATTTTAAATATAAATATGATATATGTATTAAATTTATTACGTTAATTATATTTAAAATTATTTTATAATTTTTATTATATTACTTTTATATTTATTAAATGAATCATTTTGTGTTGAAAATAATCTGATCATGCACACATATTTGTATTTGCATTCATTTATGAATTATGATCAATATTTCATATTAAGCGTACGTTATTATTTTATACATCGCATCGCTAATATAATTAATGCAAACAGTGAACAATTTTATAAATATATAAAAATAGATTTAAAGATATCGTTATGTTCGTTTATTTAATCGTCAAAGCAGTTTTTACCAAAAGTAACGTGAGGCAATCCAAATATACCAAGCTAGGTATCAATAAATACATTCTTAAAAAGTGATTCTTGTGATTAAGATCATGGATTGTGAAGGTTTTAAATTCGAATCTTATGAATTAATGATTTAATTTAAAAAAAATAAAAATTATTTTTATTGTGTATGCAACTAGATCTCACTACAAAAAAAAGATTTTAGCAACGAAAAATAATAATGAAAAAATATTTGTTGCTAATTAGCGACGAAAATTTTGATAAAAAATATAATTATCGAATGTTCGTCGCAAAATTCATTGCAAAATACAAAGGGTACTTTTACGACAAGTGATTTGTCACAAAAATCCTCGCTAATATTAGTGTAAAATGGCACCAAATTTTGTGACAAACAATTCGTCGCCAAATTAGTCGTTAAATTTGCAACGGACATGTTTCGTAGCTAAATGTCATGGCTAATTTAGCAACGAATATTGTTTATTAGAAATTCGTTGATGAATTATTAATATATAAATTGGTCACAAATTGGTGACAAACAACAGTCATCGCTAAACTAGTGAAGAAATTAGCAACATCCATTTCCATGATATTTGGTTGCAAAGTATTTGTTGGTAATTTTGTGGCAACTTTATGATTGTTATGCATTCGTTGCGAAATTTCGTCGCAACAATTTAAGGTATAGTTTTTTGTCGCTAATATTGTCACAATTTTACTATGGATGAGTGTTTGTCGTTAAATTTCATCACTAATGTCCACCGACAATTTTTTGTCACTAATTCTGTTGCTATTATTATCACAACGTTATTATGAAGGAGTATTCATTGCTAAAGTTTACCATTAAAATCCACCAACTTTTTTTTTGTCACAAATTTGATCGCTAATAGAGTTGGAAATGCATTTTTAATGAACATTTATCGCTAAATTCATCGCTAAATATATAACAATTTTTTCATCACTAATTTTGTCTTAAAATATACTTATTACTCTCCTTTTCATTTTTCTTAACTTCTCTTCATGTGCTCTTTTTTCTTCTCTTTTCTCTTTTCTTATTTGGTGTCATGAACTTAAATCTTATTTATTTCACTACTTTCTTCCATCAATTTCCACAAACTTCATCAATCTCATGTAATTTTTTTATTGTTTGTAATTTTTTTTATTGTTTGGGTATACATGTATTTGAAGGCCTCACAATCGAAGTGGATGTTGTAATTTTCATCAAATTGACTAATTTCTACTACCAAGAATTCAATGAACTACTTGGGTAAGTCCCTTTTACATGCTAATTCTTTCCAATTTCAAAGTAATTGTCTAGGCATAAATAGAATTTTTGTTTTTAAAATTTTAGCTTTTAATTAAGAATATTAAATATTAGATATGATATTGTTAATATGAGGAAATTTTTAATTTGTATACAGACATAGTGCAACAAGATAGGGCTTGGATGTATAATAAAAACTTACCTGAATGACGAGGATTAACCGATGAGTTTCGTATTGGGTCAGAATAATTTTTGGACTTTGCTAGTAGTAAAGTTGAGTTCATGGATGGAAATAAGATAAGGTGTACGT
>JAQSVH010000004.1:18117498-18129620 GCA_029448705.1 Adansonia digitata
GGGATAAAATCTCACTCAAAAATTTTCAACATCCATTTCATTTTAGATGAAAATGTCCTGTAAGGATATGATACAATAATTGTTTTCTTCCCCACCTCCACCACAACGGTGGCTCAAATAGTCGCCTCCTTTTAGGTTGTTTTTCTGCAAACAAAGGCCAAAACAGACCAAGTAAATAAAGGAAAATACTAGGAAACCATTCTTAAACTCCCATGTCAACAACAATGCAGGCAAATACAGATGAACCCACTTGCGTGCATGCTTCTAGTTTCAAAAACTGTATAATCTTTTCTTCGAGCAAGTCAATTGAAATAAAAGAATTAAAATATATGAACATCTAGATCGCAAGAAAAGTTTGCAAACAGTTCCTTACTTTGGTTCTCCGTAAAATACATCCCCCATTGTGCCTGCAATTTTTCAAAACTTAAAGTAAGAGTAGGCCAGTACTCCATCTGAATCTTCAGGACATCCAACACTGTATGCAGGCCGGCTTTAGAAGGAGCAATGTCCAACGGTTCACACCCGGAACTGTCACCTAACAATACCTTTTTTATTAAAGAAAAAGCCGTGTCAGAACAGACTGCATTACACCAGTTGGGCTTTAGCGCAAGTTATAAAAGGTAAGGGTGGAATTGGAGTAGGGACCCTAGCTTTGAGCCATAATGCTCCCCCTTGTACTGGAAAAAAAATTGCATTACAACTTCAAATAAAGTGCTGTGTTTGACACATCAATAAAATGTGCATATGTACATGTGTGTGACTATATATACATACATCAATTATACGAAGTTAACACATGCATATATATATAAATAGAATAGTAATTATTACATGTCTTTGTAATTTTGTTCTATTACTTGATCTCTACTCAATTGTTGTATTTACCTTGATTACTGCAGTAGCAGAAGATGATATTGAACGGAGATTGTAGCTGCCAACATAACCCACAAAAATAAAAAAAAAAAAGTGTCATAATGAAAAACAGAATTAAATTATAATGTTGAACAGTACCAAACAGCAAAGATTAAACTACAAACCCGCCCTCAAGTATGACAAGCAGCTTTCCATCAGAGAGGGTACTCAACATGTGTGTCATCTGTGCATAACCAGCAGGAGTCACCTACAATGACAAAAATACTGTCATTATATAATGCAATGCACTCAATGGATGAATAAATTTTACAAAATTAAAAATTTTAAATGCTTAGAAATGAATCAAAACATTTATATGATCCATTTGATGAGTTAATAATATTAAGGTGCTGAATTTCTCGAATAATTACAAGCCAGAGGGGCATGAGATAACTGAATGGGGACCCAATTACATGAGCAAACATATCCTTTAAATGCAGCCAATCACAGGCTTTTATAAAAATATACCATTGAATACCTGCGGTAATAGCACAGTTTTCTAAAAAGTTCCATTCTCTTGAGTAAATTAAGATATGGAAACAAACTTTATATGTTATGGAAGTAAACTCACATCACAGCATCCTAAAGGATCACCACGAGCAGCATCAAATCCTGCTGATACGATGGTAAAATCAGGAGCAAACTTGGAAGCTGCAAGGTGTTTGAAACACTGTTATTTAGGCAACAAATCTGGTATTAACTAATCCAGGTTTTAAGATTTAACAAATGGGGGCCAAGATTGCAGGTATTCCTTTTTTGATACTTGAGATTACCAAGGATTGTACCTGGTCTTTGGTACCAAAAATGCAGTGAGTGCAGATATTCAGACATACAAATACGATCCTAATCATAGTTTCTAAAAGAGGTTGAAGATGAAAAAAAGAAAATTGCAAGAAACATAAGAAATCCTCAGCTACATAATTTATAACAGTTTGCAACGATACAGACTTTGCTGATCAGTTCAAGCAATAAGAAATGCTTCATAGAGATAGAAGTCTTAGATTTGCACTTAAATAAAGTAAAACAAGAAGCTATAGCGAGTTCATAAAGTTATATAAAACTGCCACTAATTCATTTCCTCTATAGCTTTAAGGATTGTTTCTCAACAAAATGCATTGCTCTCACATTCAAGAAGCATATAATCGCTCTCATTCTTAAATATCCGCGCTTTGAAATACACCACTAGCAACTCTAGCAAGTTAGCTCCAGACTTAAAAATTCCATCAAGAAGACCTGAATACAAAGGGATGCAAATGGTATTAAATGAAAGGCAAACTATCCTATACATAAGCAGTGGAGTTTTTTAAACTCCACTAGCAGGTTAGATGATTGACATGCGTCCCATTACAGTAAATTTAGTAAAATTAATAAATTAATCAATTATTAAATGAACATATGGCAATCATCTAACTTTGCTTGTGAAGTTAAAAACTCCAGTATCTGTATAAAATATAATCCTTAATTAGCACAAATTAATCTGGGATAGGGTTCAAGACATTTTGTTTTTAATTGAGCATTCAAAAAACATAAAAGAGGATATACGCTAAGACCATTATTAAGCACAGACTGATTCATTATATTCCAACCAGCTACATCAATAATATGTTATATAATACGATTCCGTAAACTGAAAAGTCTTAAGTTGTTGGCCACCAGAGAACAGAATTAGGTACAGACTGATCAGAGTTGTGTAAGATAACATGATTAAATGCATCTTCTAGGTAGTTAATGCACTAAAACTGTATTATGCTGTATGATAATCATCTTCCACGTGACAATTAAATGCAAAGATATACCCAGCAAGGAGAAATAACAACCTATCGGAAGCACCACATGTTGAAATGCAAAAATATAATCATTATCTCCAACTCCTCCACGACTCCATGGAATATTCACACAAAATCCTTCTGCACCCTTGCTACCAACCTACAGAATTAAATTGAAAAAGGAATAAAAAAGGAGCATTGATTACCGCCCAAGATATATAAGATGAATAAACCATATAAAACTCCGACCTTAAACATAAAACAGACTTGACAAGATACACATAACCAGATGCAGGAAAAGAGACTTGACAAACAGAGCTTTACAGAATGACCAATAAGCATAAGTCAAATAACCAAAACAAAAGAAAAAGTTAGGCAGGCAAACTTCCAACAAATTGTTTGTCTGAAATTTATCTGGGTGAGGCAATGCGGCAAGGCATATGCATCATTACTGCAGAACAAATAACTAGAAGCACCAAGGTTACTAAGAAGAGTTAAAAGTATGAAAGGTAATAAGCAGGGTAGTCAGTGCTCAAGCAATCATTCTTGTTCTAAGTTTGTATAATCTACACCAGTAAAAGCATGTACAAATCATTTGATTTTACTCCAGAAGTAGATTGAGATCTAAAAAGCAAAAAAGATGCCACTTCTTAGTTTCCATGCTTTAGATCAGGAATCTTAGAGACCTCTTCTAATTCCACAGAGAGCTAAGCAGCAAGCTACTTGATTTCATTATATACTGCCAGCTTACAAAAGGAGAGAATCTATGACAGCAGCAGGATTCTTCGTATCAATATGAAGTTTTGATTTTTCATAACTGGATTCCAATCCATATTTAATACATTTGCTAGCAGCATGACTATAACCTAACATCCATCCCTTATGTTCCCAAAGCACCTGAGGCTAAGAATACTGCAGTATCAACGGGGTCAGTCCTACGCAATTTGGACAAATTTCCAGTATTCCCCAAATATTAACTAGATAAATTGAAAAATTAAAATCCATAAAGATCTATGAATCTGACATATAACTTACAAATATTAATGCCAAAATCATATCAACCAGCCATCTAGAGTCCCAAAGGGACAATAAGCAGTCATTATTACAATGAAACCAATATTTATTACTGTTAATATGCCCGTTCTTCTTTGTTCCCTTATAAGGTGATGCAGGAGCATCCAGATAATGACTTTAGATTACTGCTTAGGATAAAGACAAGAGTTATGTTTCTTTTAAGATATGTAATTATAGCTTTAGGATAAGTTTTATGTTTTTAAGATATGTAATTATTATTTTAGGATAAGTCTTAAACATTTAAGACGCATATCTAGTATGAGATTTATCTGGAATTAGAGAATGTAGGAATAAGAAATCTAGTGTAAAAGACTTAGCATATAGTGTAAGTACCCCATTTAAGGGATAGCGGCTGATGAATTGTTTTTTTCTTTTGATATTCAATCAAAGAGGTTTCTTTTAGAACCTTACTCTATCTTTTGTGTCCTACTTCAGATATGTTTTAGCACTTTCTCTATTTTTTGCTATCTCTTTCTTCCTAACCTAATCAAATTGATATCAAAGCTATGGTCGGACAAGCTAGAGGTAGTGGACGACTAAGTTGAGGCGTATGGTTAAAGAGTTGTCGCAAGCTGTACAAGCTTTACAGCGACAAGGACATGTAGAAGCCTGAATGGAGATTCTGGAAGGTGGCCACGAACATTTTGACACACCGAAAAGTGGTCTAAGGGAAGTATCTGATAAAACAGCGACTGAGAATGAGAACCCCTTTCATAATACTGGACCTGCAAATTTTGTAGTGTGCGGTGTATTGGAAGATCAATTATTACATGCTTTAGAGTTGAATGGTGGAGGAGCGAAGATCTAACTGGATGACTTCCATGAAGAGCTATAAGCAAAAAACTACCTAGATTGAGGAGCCACTACTGAAAATTATTTTGAGCAGAAACGCAAAACCCAGGAAGGTCCTATAAGTAAAGCTTAAATTGAAGAGTGCAGTGCTTTAATGGTGGAAGAGAGTTGAAGAAGAACAAGCACGTCAAGGAAAGTAAAAGATCGTTAGTTGGGAGTACATGAAGGGAAAGTTCCGGAAACAGTTCTTGCTAGCCGAATATGTGATGGAACTCTGCAAGAAGTTTCACTTGCTTCGATAGAATGGAAGAATAGTCGATCACTACACCTCTGAATTCAACAATTTGTCTATTAGAGTTGGGTTGAATGAAACAAATAAGCAGTTACCTCTCACTATATTACTGGATTGGATCCAGGCATTAGAGATGGGATGGGAGTGGTTCGTATATTCAATTTGGAGGATGCAAACGCGTATGCCCTACAAGCTGAGAAATGGTTTTTGCTTTATGGTGCAAGTAGACCTCTATTTAGTAAAGAAGTTGGCCCTCCTCAAGGCACTTTCAGTGGTAAAAGGAACTTCTTCAACCAGTAAGGTTAGTGGAGGGAATATAATGGGAACCAGCAAAGGTGACAAAGGGAAGGAAGTATGAGGTGGAACATAGCCCAATCTAAGTATAATGTATCTCAAGTTAGATGCTTAAGTTCCAGAGAAAGAGAGCACGCTTCCTATACATGTCCCAACAGAAGGATGAATTTCATTGAGCTTGATGAAAAAAGGTCAAGAGCCATCAGATCCGATCAATCATGAGTGTGCAAAGGATTAAAAAGAAGTAGATATATACCATGCACAAGGAGAATCCTTGATGATCAAGACAGTTATGACTACCACTAGCCAAGATGATAAAGAAGATTGAAAGAGTAAAAGTATATTTAGGACTCATGTCCATTGTAGTGCTAAAGTGTGTGATGGCATTCTTGATAGCGGAAGCTCAGAAATCTATGTCCCCAAAGAAACTGTGGATGAGTTAAAGTTGCTTATAGGGAAACACCCTCATCCATACAAGATTCAATGGGTAATAAGAGGGATTTGAGATACAGATGAAGTCCTAATGTTTAGTCAAGTTCACCACGAGCAATAATGTCAGTGATGAGACATGCGAAGTCATGCAGATGGATGCATGTCACATCCTTTCAGGTCGACTTTAGTTATTTGATCATGATATGCAGCATTTGACTAAGGAAAATACATACTGTTTTTATACAACTAGAAAAAAATACTTTAAATCCTTGAAAAAAAAAAAAGAAAAGAAATGATGCACAAGACCAATAAACTAAATGGGTTAGCTGAAGAGTTAGAGAATGAAGGCTAGAAATTGGGAGTAGTATTTGCTGTTATCAATAAAGTTAATAAGCAACTTTGACAATGATGGGCACTTGAAAGAACAAATTGAAGTAATTCACAGGCTGTTGGACGAATTTGCTAAGTAGATTACTATTAGCTTGCCACAATGTTTGCCGCCAATGAGAGCATTCAACATGCCACACATTTGGTGCCTAAAGCCTCTTTACCAAATCTACCAGCATAAAGAATGCCACCAACAAAATAGCTAGGGATACAAAAGCGGGTTGAAAAGTTGATGGGGAAAGGACTGGTGCATGAAGCAAAAGCCCATGTGCTTGCCCAGGCCTGCTTGCTCCTATAAAGGATGGCTCTTTGTGGATGTGTGTTGACAACCGAGCCATAAAAAAAATCACTATCAAGTATCAATTTCCCATCCTACGCTTGGAGGACATGCTTGATCAATTGGCCAGTTCTAGGGTATTTTCTAAAATTAAGGAGTGATATAATCAAATTCGATTGAGGGAGATGAATGGAAAACTGCTTTTAAGACCCTTGACGATTTATATGATTGGCTAGTGATGCCTTTTGGCCTTTCTAATGCCCCTAGTACATTCATGAGAGCCATGACCAAGGTACTTAAACCCTTTTTGCAATCCTTTGTTGTTTATTTTGATGATATCTTGATCTACAATCTAAGTGAAGAAGAGCACTTAAAAGCATTTACACCACGTTTCGAAGGTAGTGCACAAGGAGAAACTTTTTGTAATTTTGAATAAATGCTCTTCTTGCAAAATGAAGTTGTACTTCTAGGGCTCATTGTTCCTGAAAAGGGGTTGAAACCAAATCCAAGAAAGGTTCAAGCGATCAAAGACTGGCCAGCACCAGAGTTTCAAAGAGGCTAAAAGCTTCCATGGACTAGCTTCATTTTATAGGAGATTCATAAGGAATTTCAGTGCTATAATAAGTCTTAAATTTTGAAGAGAGATAGCTTTGAACAAACGCAGCTCAAAAGGCTTTTAAGAGAATCAAGATGCTCCTGACTGAAGCACTTGTTTTGGCCTTACCATATTTTAACAAGCGTTTTATGATGGAATGTGATGCTTCCCAAAATGGGATTAGGGTTGTCCTTAGTCCAAAGGGAAGACCTTTGGAATTTTTCAGTTGAAAGTTGTCCCCTTCTAAGCTTAGGTATTCTACTTATGATGTGGAGTTTTATACTTGGTTAGGGCTATTCAAACTGGCATCACTATTTGGCTTATAGAAGTTTGTTGTCGCTAAGATCATCAAGCATTGAAGCATTTGAGTTAACAAAAGAAACTCGATGATCGTCATGCTAGATGGAGTTCTTCCTTGGATAAGTTCAATTTTTCTTTGAATCATAAAACAGGAGAGACAAATGTAGTTGTGGATGCTTTGAGAAGGCAGTCTTTGATCTTAACCACAATGAGTTCCCAAGTTGTTGGGTTTGATGAGCTAAAGAACCAACATGTAACAGCTCCCTATTTCAGTCAAGTTGTGAAGGATTTATAACAACCAGAAGCTGTCGAGAAGTTGCCATACAGATTGCATGATGGGTTTCTCTTCGAAGGCAACCAATTATACATTCCAAAAGGGTCGTTTCATGAATAGATCACAAGAGAGCTTCATTAGAATGGTCTAGGAGGACGTTTTGGTCGAGACAAAGTGATGGAATGAGTTCCCAAGTTGTTGGGTTTGATGAGCTAAAGAATCAACATGTAACAGCTCCCTATTTCAGTCGAGTTGTGAAGGAGTTATAACGACCAGAAGCTGTCAAGAAGTTGCCATACAGATTGCATGATGGGTTTCTCTTCAAAGGCAACCAATTATGCATTCCAAAAGGGTCGTTTCGTGAATAGATCACAAGAGAGCTTCATGGGAATGGTCTAGGAGGATGCTTTGGTTGAGACAAAACGATGGCATTTGTGACGAATTGATATTTTTGGCTGCATGTGTAGAAGGACATGAGCAGGATTTGAGACGACATTCTGCTTGTCAATTTGGTAATAGGAGTTCTCTAAACACTGGCTTGTACACTTCATTACTAGAACCGGAGGCATCTTGGATTCATTTGAGCATGAATTTTGTGTTGGGTCTACCAAGAACATCAAAAGGGTATGATTCTATTTTTGTAGTAGTGGATAGGTTCTCAAAAATGGCCCATTTCATTCCTTGTTCTAAAACAACAAATCTATCCCACATTGCTAATTTATTTTTCAAGTGGTGCATCTACATGCTGTTCCAACATCCATTGTTTCTATAGTGGGGACATTAAGTTTTGGGGACACTTCCAAAGGACTTTGTAGTCTTAGGGACTGAACTGATGTATTCCAACATGCCATCCACAAACAGATGGGCAAACTGAAGCGATTAATTGAAGCTTGGGAAATTTGCTAAGGTGTTTGGTTAGAAACCATGTAAAGCACGAAGATTCAATTATTCCACAAGCAAAATTTGCTAACAACAGTTAAATCAATCGAACTATAAAGAAGACCCCTTTTGAAATTGCATATGGCCTTAAACCTCAACATGTACTTGACTTGGTGCCATTACCGCAAGAAGCTAGGATGAGTGATGACGAAGAAGCTTTAGTTGATCATATTCACAAGGTCCATAAGGAGGCTCAAGAGGCTATAATATGCGGATCCAGCAAATCAAAATAGACGTTACAAGGAGTTTGAAGGAGATTTGGTATTGATTTACTTGAGGAAAGAAAGGTTTCCCAAGAGTACTTATCACAAATTAAAGTCCAGGAAGTTTTGACTATGTAAGGTACTTAAGAAGATTAGTTTGGATGCCTATTTATTAGAATTACCTCTTGAGTTGCAGATCAGCCCTATTTTCAATATTTTTGATCTATACCCATTTGAGGGATTTGATGAAGAGGTGAAGAAAGTTGCAGAGCAAGTTGATCAGCTTCCAACCAAGCAAAGCAAAGTTGTCCAAGAAATTTTAGATGTCAAAGTGGCATCTACAAGGGGAAAAGCCTATAGGAGGTTTCTTATAAAATGGTTAGGAAAACCAGCTTGTGAAAGCACTTGGATTTCAGAAGAAAAATTAAGGTGGATCCTGAAATGTATAAGGAAGCTGTCAAAATCTTTTTAGTAGATGCTGCAACTTTTCAATCGAAAGAGAATGATGCAAAACCATCGAGATAAGAGTTCTGTTTCTTTTAGATTACTGCTTTAGGATAAAGATAAGCGTTATGTTTCTTTTAAGATATGTAATTATCACCTTAGGATAAGTCTCATTATACTCTAGTATGAGACAACGTAGGAATAAGAATTCTAGTATGAGTAAGAGCCTTAGTATCTAATATAAATACCCGATTAAGGGTTAGCAGCTGATGTTTTATTTTCTGCTTTGATATTCAATCAAGGAGGTTTCTTTTGGAACCTGAATCTATCTTTCTTTGTCCTGCTTCAGTTTTTATTTATTCAGCTCTTTCTCTATTCTTTGCAATAACTTTCATTCCTACCATACATCATAAGGTGAGAAAGCAAATTCCAAATCAATTAGCACCTAGGAAAAACTCAGCAGCATAAGTTACCAGAAATCAATTTATCAACTAAGAACAAAATTTAAATAAACAAATAATCAAGTACCTCAAAAGCCGCCCCAGTACCAGGATAGAACTTTCCTCCTTCATGTCTGTGTAAGGATACGTACAATACCTACAAAGAGGTACAAGATAATTGCATGTTAAATCAAATCCAAAATAAAAACTGTGGGAACTATTACATAAAGCTCACCGATTTATTCTGGTCAAATATCTCTTGGGTACCATTTCCGTGATGAACATCCTGCAATAATCAACAGAGAACCACCAGCTTAAAATTTTGATGTACCATAACATCATTTTGCCAAAACTTCAAAATCATCCAAATCTCCTGCAACAACGAAGTCGAGCATCAAGAGAAGTTAATGAGATATTACCCAATCAACAATGAGCACCTTCTTCGCCCCTGCAACCTGAGCTGCTAATGCAGCAACCGCTGCATTGTTGTGCAGGCAGAATCCCATTGCATGTGTGACACCAGCATGATGGCCAGGAGGTCGAACCTGACTCAGAAATAATATACATGTAACAAAAGATAAGCAGTGCAGTCCTTAAGCATCGTGAGTTCAGTATCAGATCAGTCATAAACTTTAAGCATATTGAACAGATTATCAAAATTCATACATACCAGAGCAAACCCATTTTTCACACGTCCAGAAAATATTGCTGAAGCAAGATCAGCACACAAACCAGCTGCAAGTCTAGCAGCATGTGCTGAATGCACATTAGCATACGTGTCAGGAGTAAAATAACTGCCAGGAAAAAATAACCCATCAATGCAGATTCTATTTCATCTCCACATCACTCAGGATAAATGGGCATAAAGTCTATAATTATGGAAGAAAGACATTGAATCAAGGTTATAAAGGTCAAAATGAAGATATTTGTGTATGCCTCAGAACCAAAAATAAAGTGATACCAAATTTTATGATTCTACTAGTCAATGATGATCCTGGGAAATTTTTTTCTTACATCTCACCTTCAAAATATGCTACAAAATCTATCTATAATATGGACAAATGTGCACGGGTATAATAATAAAATTTGGATATAGAGACATCATAACCTGCAATAAACTAAAAGGAATGAATTGAAACAATTGAGATTACTAATTGGCATGTTCCTCCTAGCTAATAAAATAGAAACAACCACAAAAAAATTTTTCCTTGCCCCTGGCTTCCAAAACTAACCACAAAATCATCAAAAGAGACATTCCTCACTTAAAAATCTCATATTTCCACTAATTATGTAGCGAAAAATCATCTCCCACCCACCAGAAGAGAGAGAAAGAAGGAAGATTTTTCTAGCAAAACATACACTGACACCCATTTCAACACCCCCTCCCAACTCATCAACGATGTGCTCTCTGGCCACATCATAAAACATAGATTATTGAAGAAAGACCAAAGAAAGAACTGATTTTTTTTTCTTTGACGAAGACAAGAAAAGCACTTCAAAAGTGAAAACTCCAACACATGCATACACTTAAGAGTAGAAAAAGACAAATGAGATACCTAGAAAGAATTTGGCTCGTAAGTTCAACAGCTTCAATATGTTCCAAGGAATGGACCTAAGTATTCCAAAACATAAAATAACAAAGCTTCAGAGGTTGCATCATAACCTAAGAAAGATTAGTAATTTTAAACAGACAAAGAAAAGGGGTTAAAAAAAAACTGATTATCTTTATCCCTGATAAAGGAAAAAGATAAAATTGATGGAGCCATATCCCTCCAATATAATGAATGGTCCTTACATTTTGAAGCTCCTCCTTAGTAATTTCCCTTGCAGGAATTGTGCAGCACTTCCCAGGAAATATACCTGCACAGGTGAAAGGTACCATATGCTTGTCAACTTTGTTATTCTAAGCTTAGCAGATAGTGCTAATGAAATAGCGAAAGACAAATAAAAAGTCCAGAATATTAATTTAATATGAAAAACAAAGCATAAGGTTGAAATACCAGCAGCAGCAAGGCTAGCAGCAATAGCTCGGAGACGATCTGGTCTTTCTGGATGTGGATGAGACTTCTTTTCAACCTACGCTACCCAGCGAGCAGCAAATACAGGAGTGCAAAAGAGTTAGATACAAATCACAAGAGTAACAAAAAAATGAGCAGCAACGCAGACTCACCAAACAGATAAATTTACAGAAATAATAAATTCATTATTCATGTATTGCTGCCAATAAAGTGAATCTAATTTAATTGACTTGAGGTTGAAACCTATGAGATAATTGTTACCATACTTGATGAAAGACACCAGTCCAACGTAAGCCCCAAAACCCAAGGGTAAATAAAAGGAAGAAAAGAAGAAAAAGTTGTAAGCTACTCAGACTGACAAACACAAGTAAAAAAGTTGCAAGCAAACAAAGATTACATAAAACTTATAGAAACTTCCATCACAGGTGATATTTATATTCAATTTCCACGAACTGATATTAGTTTGGAAGGATGCAAAACTGCCATAAAAACCTCATGCAAATGGAGAATTCTAGTTAGTTACATAGAATAGCAGTGTCCTACCTCTGAGTGCAGTAACATTCTCTCATCAAAACCAACTGCTGTAGAACAGTTTGAACCAGAAGCCTCTAACTGCAAATCTGCATAAACAAAGCACAAACAGATTAGGGTCATAAAAATCATAAGCCTATAATAACCCTCCC
>JAQSVH010000004.1:18187458-18197847 GCA_029448705.1 Adansonia digitata
TTATAATTTCAATACCCCCCCCCCCCCAAGAAAAAAGGAAAAAAAAAAACAAGGGTAGAAGTAGAAAGGAGCAGCCCATTAACCCTTTGCCAACTCTTCTTTCTTCCTACAAGTTTGAACCTAAATCCATCCCATCTAAAAGGAAGAAGAACACCATATGACTACTGAACTCTCCTGACCAGGATTTTTTAACTCAATTCACTAATCCTGCATTTTTACCTGTGTAAAATATTTTAAAGCATACATTCAATAGTGATTTATAAGCAAAACAACTTATCATAATTTGAAGCAGATGATAAATTAGGTAATCTACATACCATCCTGCGTCAAATCATCAAACATAGACATAATATCCACTTTCAAATGAGGTGCTTCTACAGTAGCAGCAAATTTTCCTAGATTTGTCGCGGCAGATCTCCTAACCATGGGCATGTCATCTTGGCAAAGCTGACTGTATATTGTTCTTAGTTCACTTTTTAATGCTTCAGGGGCACTTGGGTATGCAATATGAAACAATCCACAAGAGGAAACCCGAGCTGTAAACCACTCACCGGCAGCCAATCTCTGTACGTTGGAGACAATCAGATTCAAAGAAACAACAGTCATTCTATTTGTAGTGAGGTAAAACTAAATCGAGAATTAATAAGGATTTAAATTAAAAACAAATTTCAGTACATATTAAGGATAATGCCATGAACTGTTCGGTTGGCTTAGGAATTAACAAAGTGGATATGGTACCATTATCCAAATGACAACGAGGCAGAGCAGCAGAACATGCACATCAGCAGTTAATTACAGACCGGCAGAATATACTAATTTTGAAAGAAAAAACACACGATACAATACTTTCATCAACTCTCTGGTTTATAGAGTTTTCAAGCATTACAAGGGAAAATCTTTCCTCCACAAACAATCTTTTCAACACACAAATATTAAAGCCAAAACTGAATTCTATTCAAAATTTTGTAGGTCCTTGTAGCAAAGATAGAAACACTATATCATGCATCCACATTAATGCATTCCACTTCCTAATTTCTATCTCACTAAACATGTAAAACTATTCAAATTATGTATACACTTTATGTCAAGAAAAAACAGAGAACACAAAGCAGAAGCCAACCTTCACTAATGGAATAAATGAATCAACCAAGTCCTGCTCCCTCATCTGGGCACCAATTCTAGATAACGACTCCACAGCCTTATCCCTTACACAAGTTTCCTCAACAATGCAAAGCGTCTCCAATGGAGGCAGCAAAACATTAGCATATTCCACGCCTCCAATGTAAGGAATAAAAACTCCCAATTCTTCTGCCATGGCAAGGAGAACTTCATCATCGTCATCATTGTTCTCACTAAGAAACGGAATCAATTCCTTTCGGGTCCTTTCTTCCCCAAGGGCACGTGCAATCGTAGAGAGCCTACGGATCGAGTTCAAACGAAGCTGGATGTCTTCATTCTTAAGCTCATCGATCAACACCGCAATGGGATACAAAGGCTCATCAATCATTGCCATATTAACTCACAAGATCTGACACCTGTAAATATACCAACAGACTCAAACTAATTATTTAATTCCATTTCAAGAATTCAAATTTTGTGAAAAAAAAAATAGAAATCACAGTTAAATCCGAACAACTATTTAAACTTTTACTTCATTTTATTAGAAAGGAAAAGTAGATAAATTAACCACGCACTAATTTCAACAAATTTGGATTAAAAGAAACCCTAATAAATGCTAAGAACAAGTGATCCAATCTCTAAACAATTCGAAAACAAGACATGCAAAATCTCTGTAACTTCAATCGGCCAAAGCTGAAGACGACCAAATAGAAGATCTATAATTCCGCGAACAAAATTTTCTTACAGTGACAAAGGGGGGAACAATGGAGTACCTTTCGAGGGGTTCGAGTCAATAGCGGGACTGTTCAAAGCTCGATCTGATATTTAAGCGGACAAAAAAGAGAGAGACAGAGGGATCGATCTGTAAAAAGATTAGAAGATTAGTTAAAATTTACGGTTTTTGTAATTGAATTTGTGTGAAATTATCTCGACATACAAGAGCTCCTATTTTACCATAGCCACGGGACTTTCGAATTTTTTTTATTTACCCGAGCACAATCCGACCCGATTTGATTTTTCTTAAGCTCAATTTTTAAATCGGTTTATTCATTTATAGGACTTAGTAACGTTAAGCATTTTTATATACGAAGAAAAAAAAAAAAAAACAAATTTCCAAGCCAAATCTTTAAATAGAAAATACATATATATATATATAAATATCTAGTAAAAGATAGACAAAATATATTTATGATTACATTAACATAGAATTTTAGTATTATTAAAAAAATAAATTAATTCATAAAAATGTTAAAAAATAAAAAAAATTAACATAAAATTTTATTTTATAAAAAAATCTTAAATATATATTTTTTTTCTCTTCATTTATTACTCAAGTTTTTTGTGGTTGATAATGGCGTCAATTACTAGTGTTACCTAAAAAAATTTAATCACACCAATTCCAACATATCCATTTTTTTTCCTAATTATTTTTTTTCATGTCTGTAATTTTTTTATTTATCATATCATTTTTATTTTTAATTTGACACAAACATAGTATTAGATAAACTAGTTTCCATTGTTTGAAACATAATATTATTAAATCCAAAGTAGGTTCTTCATCGGTCTCTCTCTCTCTCTCTCTCTCTCTCTCTATATATATATATATATATATAAGCTTAAAGTTAGAGATCGTTTTGATGAGCATTGGGCAAGGGCAATGCCAAAAGAAGAGTTGGTTTGGAAACCCTTCTCATGTGTAAAACTTCCACCATTGTTTTTATTTTGTATCTCTAATTGTAAATACTTCAAATTTTAATCATAGATTAGGTGCTTAGTAAGGAATTCCGTCATGAAATGTTCATAATGTCCTTGACAAAGTTAAAACATCTCTTTTTTCTTAGATGAGAGTTTATAAATATCCTTCACTGATCCCCTCATGAATCTGTCAAAGTCAAAGGGCATAGTCCCTCTTCATGGGGCAAAGCTCTCAAGTAGGACGTGGTGAAAAACTTCCTTCATGCCATCAATCTCCTACACCCTAGCATTCTCAAGGTTGGGAACCATAATGAGCAATCAAAGAGTAATTAATTATTGATACCTTTGAACTAGAGATCTCCTTCGTTAGCTTCTATGAGCATATATGCAAGTGATGTTATGTATGTTCAACTAGTGACGCTTTAATTTCATGTTCATGGTAAAGCTTTGACACCCTGTTTGGTATGATGTACTATAGTATGGAATCAACGCAAAATTCAGTGGGTCCACACCTTTAGGATGTTTGGTTTAAAATTCAAGAGAAATATGGGGAGGTTGAATCAAGCTTTATTAAGGGGAAATAGCCATTCAACACCCTCTCCCCTACTTGAATGGCTATTAAGGTTTGGGCGAAATACTAAACTAATTAAAGAGATTTAAATTTTTTATTAAGGATTCGAATTTCGTAATATCCTATTCATTTAATCAAATTACTGTCAAAATTATTTTATTCTAACTCTATTTCATTTTGACAAAATAACATCCATTCCAATGAACCAAAGTGATGCTTGGCACTTTGCATTCGTGGTAAACTCTATGGAATATTACGTGGGGCACCAAGCTTGGCAATTGATTTCAATAAAATTAAAGCCAATAAGAAAGGTTATGTCTTAGAATAAAGCTTCACAAGCGTTAATCAATTGAATATGACAAAACCATAATATTTTATTAGTGTATATCCTTCACGTTTATTGGCAAAATAAATGATGAATCCTTTAAACAAAGACTATTGCAAAGAAAATCCTAAAAGGCATCATTGTAGCATTTGGCATAATATCACTGAAGCATATACTTGAGCCATTACAGCGTTGGAACACAAAACCGATGAAATCATGAAGTTAGAAATGTAATTGAATATTTTCAAGGCTTTTGCATTCGCATTCAGGTCCTTCTCATCAGCTTTTTTATTTTTTTTTCTCTCATGTGAGAGGAGGCTGATAAAGCAATGCAACAGACCTACTAATATTGGACACAATGAAGAAAAATAACTAAAAAATGATATGAAAATATAGTGTCAAAATTTATATAACACGAATTATTAATGCATTAAAATTTATATAAAATATATAACACCTTAGACGCAATTATAATAAAAAAAAATAACATAAACACAAACTATGGAAACGTGGGTTATCAAGTGTAGGCGATAAGCTCTTCCATGTCCGGAAAAGAAAAAGTTCCTCTTATTACTACTCCTATTACTACTACCTTAGTACTTCTTAAACAATTGGTAGTTTCATGTTTGATTTATTCGAATAGCAAAAGATCAAAAACTGTCTCCCGCAGCCTGGAGGATCAATTGTACGATAGATTGAAGGATGAAAACATAAAAGTCAAAGACAAAAGCAGTTAATGTATCTACAGTAGAGATGAAGATATTTGCCCAACATCCGTGTAAATCGTTGGTTTAAGTCAAATTCTGCTTCAACAGCTATTTTCATTTGCCATTCATCAGATGCATTCCCTTCAAGTTGTAAAAAAATTCATCTTGAGGAGAGACTCTGTTGCATCCCAGCACCAGAAAATCGGTGTCGACTACTCTAATCCTGAACTTGTTGAGGCCCACATCTTAATCTGTAATTCCTGATTTAGGCTCCGAGCAATACAATTTCTTTCTTTTCAAATCTCCAACTAAGATGTTTTTCTAAAACTTCAGACATCTAAACAATCTCGACCAGAGGCCAATAGGCTCTCTTGCTGCTGCCGGTAGCTCATCAGGTTCCTTAAAGTTTGCTTTCTCACTCAACTCTTCAAATGAGTCGACGACATTTTGTAGCCTTGCAACGAATTCAATCAAAAGTGAGGTAAATGTTGCCAGTGACAATGCACTTGCATTCTCATATGTTTTTGACTCTTCCAAATGTGACAATGTATCAGCAGTAAATGAAGTGGGCGCAGGCCATGATATCTGCTTCTTAAGCAAGTCTTCAGAGGGTGCACCAGGAGGTATTGTGGGGTTGACATCTGCATTATTCTTTGGGCCATCCCAACTATCTGGTATAGCAACTGACCGGAGATCAAGTACTGCTTCACTGAGGGACTTATAACCCAGGACTTTGTGTTCTTCGCCACCCAAGTTCAGTAAATCTCGAGGCTCTTCTGGACTATGCGGTCGATTTCCAATTTCCCAACTCTCTGCATTGACAAGAAGGTATGATTTTCGGTCAACTTTGTCCTGCAACTCTTCTGCAGCCTCATGTACCTCAAATAGAATGTCAGCAGGACCTAATTTCTCCATCCTTTGAACTTTGTTCCCAAGTTCACGCAACACTCTAGCACCTGCAGAACCTACCCTCTGAAGTTCATGAGAGAAGACTTGTCTCCGTTCAGGTGGAGCCTACACAAAAATATTATAATTTGAAATACATTACGGATAATAGCAACCCCAACTTTTGAGGGGAAAAAAGTGGCACTAGCAATCATAAAGCACATTTCAATGAGGGATGGCATTAGAATGAATAGTCATCAACCAGAAAATTCTAATTGTCAATCATGATTCCTGTTGCAGGACAATTTCAATGTAGAATGTAGTTACTCCCAAGTTCTACCTGGGTTATTTTTTAATGATTCATATTTGAATTCAAATAATCCTTTCCCAAAAGTAAATTCCAAAAGTTTTGCAAGGGGGCTCTTTTAGCCATGGTTTGAGCTAAATCTAGAATATAGTCAAGAACAGAGCAGATGCATTTAGCAAAAGTTTGTGTCACGGCCAAGACAAGGTTTAGATCAGAGAAAGTAAATATATAAGTTGCATAACAAGCATAGTTTCCTAAGGCCATGGTTTTATTCTGTCAGCGTCACAACACATAAAGCACTGAAAGGTCTCATTGGAATAATGTTAGTGGAACAACAAACCAGTTGTTCCAAAAGAAAGGCTAAAATTGAACTAACCAGAGAAAGTAACTACATAGGTTGCATCAGAAGCATAGTTTCCTAGGGCCAAAGTATTATTCCATCAGCGTCATAAGACCTGCTCAAGGGCCGGACTACCCGCCAAGCCCAAAGGTCTGCTCGAAATTTGAGAGGGTTTGGACAAACATAATAGACCCGAAAAATGGGCTTCGACAAAAAAATAGGCCCGATTAAAAAATGGGCCGGGCCTTGGGCTCGATTTTCGAAGTCCGAGCCCGGCCCGACCCATTTTACTATTATATTACATATATTTATTTTTATATTTTATGTATTATGTAATTTTTATCATATAAACAATACATATATATATAATATTATAGTGTAAACTTTAAAAGCTAAGTTAAATTATTTATATTTATAAACTTAATAAAAGAAAATTATTAAATTAATAAAAATTAAATCTAAAAAAATTTATTTAAAAAAATAAATTATAAAAAAATAATATGGGCGGGCCTAAACGGGCTTGGACTATCTATTTACAAATATGGGTGGGCTTGGGCAAAATTTGAGGCTCATATTTTGGGCCGGACAAGCATATTTAATGTTAATACCATGCTTAAGCCCGGCCTGGCCGGCCCAACCCACGAGCAGGTCTAGTCATAACAAATAAAGCACTGAAAGGTCTTAGTGGAATAACAACAAACCAGTTGTTCCAAAAGAAAGGCAAAATGAACTAATGGATGAAAAGAAATAGTAGTAACTTTTTGTTAGTGCAAAACAGAAATGATAATTTATGAGGAGCCACTGCCAAATGAAAAAGGGAAAACCAATGACTCGGGGATCCTAGCTCCATGCTGCTATAGAACAAACAAAGCATGAAGAAAGGAAGGCTTTTGTAATCATATTGGCAATCAATTGCATAAATTAGAGTTATGAAAGAATAACTACCTGTATTTCTGAAAGTATACAACCATGCAACGCCATGACCATGAATGCACAATGCCTCAGTGCTCCACTTAGTTTGGCATAATTCTTCCAAGGATAACCGAGTGACCTGTAAGGACCGTGAGGTGGCTCCCAGACAGCAAAACCCAACTTTGCATGGGAAAAGAAATGAAGGTCAGAAAAAGGGAATAAAAGATTAGACTACCATCATTTCAGGCACCAGATCGAAGATGTAACATAAGTGCAATAAAATTACCAGAGCTTCCTCCTGGCTTGTAGATTCTACAGCTGATCTGTAGCCACTGTAAACCGGATCATCTGAAGCTTGATAAGTTAGAATTCTGGATGGGACCCTTTCATATTCAACACAGTTAAGGTACCCTTTAACACATCCTGATCAAAAGTGGAAGGAGACAAGCATAAGCATGCCATTGATTACAAGAAAATTAGTAAACATTAGGTGCATACGAACCTTCTAAAGAATTTGCCACACTCATAAAATTTTTGGCCACCAAATTGTGTAGATCCTCACCAGCCCAGATTGGGTAAATGCAAACATTAACAACTAAAGAAACGCCAGCACCAAGTGCTATTAGCAAAAACCGTGTCACAGCTGTATGAATGAATTCCCCTGTCCTATACCCAGATACTATTATGAAACAATATGTCAAAACAAACACTCGGAACCCATATTCATAAGGCTTCATAGTTGGGTATAGTTTTGCATAAGTTGAAAAGAATCCTGCAACAGATGGCATATCAGAGAAAACCTAGTAGCAACTCTTAAAGAGACTACTTATTTATAATAAAATACATGAGACAAAAATCATGACCACAAAACCAGACCTATGATAAAGATGCTAATAACAATAACAACTTGTTCCCATTGTCCAGCCAACTGCGACAATTCTGCCATAGCGAGAGCAAGCCCTCCTGCCGATAATGTCCCCAGCGCACGGTTGAATCCTTTGCTAAGAGTTGCTCCTGCAGTATAAAAAAAAATGGCCATTAATCCTGTAACGAGAACTAAATATATGTTCCTTTATGGTAGTCTGAATAAATGTAAACACGAAAAGAAAGAATCAACTAACAAAAAGGAAAAATAACTAAAAATCTACAGAAATAATCAAATGAATCTTGACTGCTCATACCGTATTTCATGATTACAGTTTTGATAAAAAAAAAAAAAAAAATCTATTCTGGTCAGGCCCTCGAGTAAAAAAAAAATAATAAAAAAAACTTATGAACTTAGAATAGAACGAAACGGTGAATTGGTTTTGATTTTCTTTAGTAAGCGATAAGGTGTCATTTGACTTCATTTAGTTCTTCTGCAAAGCGATTCAGAAACAACCCAAACGCCCATAAATTATTACAGGCATTATCCGCATAGAGATATATAACTTCACAGTGAGTATAAAAACAAAAGGGAGAAAAATGATGAGCAAAGCCAAGGAACAAAAACCAAAGCAGAACAAAATGCACCCTTCCGAGGGCCAAATTTCTTCGGAGAGGTACTAAGTACTGACACGTTAATACAATAAAACAAAGTCTACCAAAGGATAACATTAAGCCTCTTTTAGAAGCGAAAGAACAAAAAAGTACATTTGCATGCAAAATTAAAATATTATTAGTAACATTTTTGAAGAAATAAAAAACTTTAATTGCAAGCTTTTAGAACAAAATGCATGATTTTACTTTAACATATGAAATTGTTATATCAGAGTTACAATTTGTTTATTTCTAATCAACTATGACTCCGCTTTCAGTTTTTTAAGAAGCGAAAACAAATAATAAAACCTCTAAACAATCCCAAAAAGGAAAGAAACTTATTAAAGAAAAAACTGCAGTTAAACATAAAAAAAGGCATGTACGCATGTGATTGCAAAGCAACAATTGAATAAATAAATACTAGAATGACATTAATTTATAATTATGACCCATACAAGAAAATGATTAGTGAAAAAAAGAACCCCCAAAATAATAAAAGGAAAAAGCTAATCAAATTACCTATACTGAATTCAAAGACGACGACAACAGTGAGAATAGCCCAAACAGAGTATCGACTGAGCTCTTTGATAGGTACTTTCAAGAAAATAAGAAAGGAAATAAGCATCAAGGCCAAACCCATCTTGGCAGAGAAAATAATCTTTCTGGGATCGGATTTGCCCATCTGCCATGCCTGACCAGCAACAAGTTGAACCTGCTTTAAGAACCCAGTTACCTTGTCGCTTATGAATCTGTAAGAAAACCATCTCCGTCGTTGTTGTTCTTCTATTTCTTCGTTGGTGAATCCCAACAATGAATAGCCCTTTGTTCTCTCCCTTTTCTCTAGAAGAGAGTACCTAAAGGAACCCAGCTTTGCAGCCATTGAGAACCAGGAAATTTGTTCTTGCACTGATAGTTGAGAAATGTATGAATCTCGAAAGTTTTTTCCCCCCTTAAAAAAACTGTATCAATTACTAACTATTTTTTGATGGAATTAAACTGTATTTGCATTAATTTGAAGGGGGAATAAAGTGCCAAGAACTCGGGGAGGATGTTAACAAAATTGTTGGAGGATAAGGTATAAGAAACGACGCCGTTGGTTGGAGAAGCACGAATCAAAGTACAAAACACTGGGACCCGCGGGTGGCGAACAGACCGAATCCGTTCAAGTTTCAACCGTCGAACGTGGGACCCGAATTAATAGACCTTGTAATTTGTACTTTGTATACTATTTGCAAAAAAAAAAAAAATAATAATAATAATTTTTATTTTTTATTAATATCAATTAAATCTCAACCATTTATTTTCATCCAATTAAATTTTTAATTGATCAAAAACTAATTAAAGGCTATCATTCATTTGCATTGAATCAGAAGATTTGTGAGATAAAAAAAATAAATATTTAAGAATGTAAATGAATGGGAATAAATTTTTAAAATCTCAATTAATTATATTAAAATGATAAAATTTTAAATAAAAATTTAATTTTAATTAAATTTTTAATACTAAAATAAAAAAGTAATATTACTGTCATGCTTAAGGTAGACCTGTTAATATTTGACATGATTATACGAATATGATAGCGTAAAGTCAAAAAAATATGACACGATATGATACAACACGGATACATTCTCAAAATCTTTTTAATAAGAATTATAAACGTATCAAAATTGATATAAATATAAAAACTTTTAAATATAATTATGATATGATAAAATATATGTATACATAAAGTATTAGATCTATTTAAAGTGGAAAGTTTTTGCTTCCCTTTCTAAAATAGAATATGGTACTTTTTCTTTATAAAGGATAAAAATTTTCCCGTCCTTATTTAACTTGGCTTTTGAATTTTTTTTCTTTTTTTATTAATTTCACAAAGAAAAAAAATAAATATAATATTCGTTTTAAAATTTAAATGGAAATTTTGCTTTCAAATAACACAACATTTTAAGAATTTTAAGTTTTTTGTTCTTTCTTGTACAAATATTACCTTTAAAAGTTGTTAAATTTAGA
>JAQSVH010000004.1:18214849-18225827 GCA_029448705.1 Adansonia digitata
TACTTCGGCAAATGTGAATCTTATCAGAATAATATGGTACGGCTAAATCTCATCAAAGATTTCATCAAGCTCCAACAACAACAACAACAGCAGAGGTTAGGTCAAGAGTGAGACCTTGCTTTTGTAATTTGTTTGAATCACACTAATCATTAATTTTGCAAAATATTTAAGTGCGATGAACAGGTCCTCGAATAGACTTGGCACTTTTAAATAACCAACAATTTTATTACGATAATAAAATATTTAAATATATAAAATTTAATGATAAAAATGATAAAAAAATAATAAAATATACAGATATAAGTTTGTTCATGATAAAGATAACTCTTTGTTAAAAAACATGGTAGTAAGTGGCAAGACCTAGGGAGGAAGAAGTTTTTGCAGTAAATTAAATTTGATTTAAAGTATAAAGTAATTCAGAAGGATCATGTCTTCATCCAGGAACAGGTTCATTATTTTCGTTTACCCTTTATTTAGAATATGATTGAAAATTTTTTTAATCTAAAAATTATTTGACCATTTCCTATCTGAAAGGAAAGGAGAAAAATCCAACAGAAATGAAACATATTAATCATAAATTAACCATAAATGATGGCAATGCAAACACGTCCTTCAACTATTTCCTAGTCCATGAACAGTGCTTCACTGTGTTCTAACTAATAAAGTTGTTGTTGTTACTATATGGAATCCATGACCTAGACTTCTTAATAATATATAGATATATTAGATTTCATACGGGATGTTGCCCTCACATATATATTATGTGTGCAATACTTTCAATTCCAATCAAAATTTAAATTATGATTATAAAAATATTTGTTATTATTATATTTTATTTATTATGATTATAAATATAATAGATATTATCGCAATTAGTTGTAATCAACGTTTACCTGCTTTCAACTTCAAAAGTTACTGTCACGATTTATTGGTAAGATTTGAAGAAAATTTTAAATCCTTGAATGAGATGAAAAAGCTGAATGAGGACAAAAGGTTTTGAAACCTATATGATTAACTGGAATGTGAAAGGAGGAGATTCCCCCGAATGCCACCATGCTCTCTGTCAAGGGTTCTTGACTTGGTATCAAACAAAAACCCTTTTTGTAGGTGGGGATAGGGGAGTTGATATTTAAGGAAGCAACAAGGGAGGGAAGAACCGTGCTATTACGGCATTTTAGGCCATCTCTTTCCCTTCTTCCATGAGAGTTGATTCAGGAGAAAGAATCAGAGTCTTCTCAAATTATATGTAGGGGCTAATTAAGGAGCTCCTTTCAGTCCAATACAGGGGGCGGAGAAGCGGACAGAGCTGCCATCTCATGCATTCGGTTATGCTTAACGTTTACTGGCCCTCCAAGGCTTCGCAAAGCACCCAAAGAAGATTGTGAATGTGAAATGTTTAAGCTCAGCCCGATGCATGGTGTGGGAGCAACTCCTTCCCCTTACTTTGCCCACCCATTGGACTGAAGGGAGCTCCTGGTTTCATCACATGCAAACCCAGTTCAGGACAACATCTCATATATATCCACCTTTCTGGAACTCTCCTTCTGATTTTGCCTTCCAAATCTTCTGCCCTCTTTGTTTATATATGCTTGCTTAACTTCTGACTTTTTATCTCTTTTTTCAGGTTTTTTTTTGTCCAGCTTCACTCACTGTGACTAAAGTGGATATCAACTACTTCGGAGGGTTGGAGGTTGCAGCTGAGAGCAGTACACTAGACATACAATACAACAAAGGGCCCCAAGATTTAAGAAGTCCACACCCTTGTCCATCATCTTTTCTTGAAAGAGTGACTCTCAGTGCCAGATTCATAACTCGCCACAACTGGGAGGTGCTGACCATAAGTTTCCCTTCGTGCACACGATCTTGTAGGATTTATTGTTATCATGATAATTTTCTGTAAAACTCCGGATTTCTCAACAAAAAACGATATTTTGGCCCCTGCAAGTCTTCATTTTGTTGTCCTTGTAAGCATGTACGAGTGCATGTCCGGTTAAGAGAGAGAGAGAGAGAGAGAGAGAGAGAGGTTTCACTTCCAAGAACCAAGGCCACATGTTTCTAAGGCTACCCAAATTTTCTTATGTTGTAAATGTTAATGTTTATGCCAGTAACACATCGCGCACGATAATGCAAATGAAAGAAAATCAATTATCCACGAAAAAAAAAAAAAAGGAAAATCGAAGAGATTGGGCTTGAAAAGTGGAGTGAAGACCATGTATATTTCCAGTTGTTGTTTTGTTCTAATTTAATTTAATCACATATATTTCCACCTAAGTCTTTGGAAGTGAGCGTTGCGAAAATCACTGCTGAGATCCCAATGCTTACCTATAGTAGCGGGCTGTCAGATGCCTTCATGGATGGTATTGCATTGCAGCACAAAGGTGGCTCCATAGATGAACCCAAAACATAAAACCAAATCATATGCCCGAACCTGGTCAAACCACAGGTCAAATGAAAAAAAAATAAAAGCTGCATGCATTGATCTGATTTTGGAGCATGACACAGAGTTGAGAATCTAGTAGTTACTAGTTACCCTACAAAAAACTCCAAAAATAGCAGAAAAAGACATGTTGTCATTGAACTCCATCACATCAGCAATCAAACCATAAATACCTTGTCATCAAGCTATATATTTCAAGCAGGAAATGAAATTAGACTTAATTCAATTATCTGATTTATTGTTTTGGCCATACTTGCCCAAGTAATAGCAAGATTTTGGATGCTAACAAGAGAGTAAAATTAAAATTGGAAAAATGGAAAATAGATATGTTTAAAGTTGTCAAATAAAAAAGCACTCTAGACGGCATCAGCTTTATATCACCCAAACAAAAGGAAAAAAGAAGGGGACAAAAAAACTCCTTCACGATGATACGGAGGGTACCAAAATGTAAACTACCCTTAAAATAAAAATAAAAATAAAAATAAAAAGTGAGGTACCAAACCACATGAAGCTGAAGATGAAATGCAGTTCTTTGTTTAATCTATTTATTACTTGCTTTCATTTGCCATGAAAATCTGAATTTCATGTTACATTGTAGGCATCATGGTAGAACAGAACATTCATATCAACTCTTATTATAAACCTAAAATTGATATAAACCTTCTTACACACAAATATTAGATATGCCAACCCGTCATTGCTTTATCGCAATATAAAACTGCAAGGTACCAACAAAGTTCATTTACTACCAAAAAAAATAAAAAAAACTGATAAGCAAACCATTAAGCAAATGAATTAGTTTAGATATACCAACATTTGCTTAGAATCTCCTTACTTAGATTCTGGAAAGTTGGATAAGAATATGTGTGACATAGACAATTATTTTTTCCAAGTTTTTATTATCTATAATCTAAAACTTATACATAAAAATACTAACCCAAAAAACTACAATAGTAAATGATATATTTACCTTTGATAATTTATAGAGACCAACTATTGTGTCCTAATTAATTAATTAACAATTTTTTATTAAAATTAAATATTGAATAATTTTATTCATTTTCTCATTAACCTTAAATCCCTTATTACTGTAACTCTTCTTAATTGATAGATTTTTTCACTAATATTAACTACTTTTTATTAATAAATTTTTACTCAATTAAAATATTGAGTAATCTTTTTTTGTTATTTTTTATCAACCTTCAAGTCCTTGTTAATGTAAATTTAACTTAGTTAATATTTTTTATTATTATTAACTATTATTCAATCTAAGTTTTTATTAATTTTTGAATAAATCCAAATATTAACTAATCCTTAATTATTATTTTCTTACTAATCATTAAGTTATTTTTAATCTAAATTTTCCTTAGTTGATATATATTTTATAATTAATTAGTTTCTTATTAAGTTAAGATATTGACAAATCATTATGTTATTTTTTATTAATATTGAAATCTTTGTAAAATTAAACTTTTTAATTGGTATTTTTATTAAATCAAATAATAAATAATTTTTATTCTTAGAAAACATTACTAAAATAATGCCAATACAAATTGGACTAAACTTTGCTAATACAAATGGAATTGTAATTTACTAATTTTAAGTCAATGAAGAAGACAGAAACAAAATAAAAGTAAGCAAAAAACAACCTTCAGTTTTGGAGGGGTGTTTTAATTATTTGTTTGTTAAATGATTAGTTGATTATAAATAGTAGGATGAGTTAAAGTTGTAAATTGACATGGTCTTTTGACAACCCTAAAATTTTATTGTGGTCAAATCAAATCTATAAACTAAGTCTATCATTGTATCAAATGATTGTTGTTAATAAATTCTAAATTATAAATATATCATGAAATTAAAATTTTTATTCTATTATTAAACTATGAAAGAATTTGAATAAAAAAATTCCAACTATAAATATATGGCATAAAAAGTTCTTAATTAATTGATTATATTCATGAAATAGTCACTTCCATAAAATAATTAGCTTTAAAAGTTAGGATGTGAACCACATTTGCTTTTTTTTCTTTTAATTTTTATTTTCTATTTCTTTTATTTCTTTATTAAATTTATATTATCTGTAATATAAATTATAGATAATTAGAACTAACATGTAAACATTTTTAATTTTCATCAAATTATAAAATTTTATAAAGAGAGTCAATATCTTAAATATGTTTTTTTTTTTTTTTTAGTTTTGATATATTGCTATTATAATTACTTATCAAAAGCTTTTTTTCTTTGTAAATTTTTTAGATAAATGATAATAATTATGTGTAATATTATGCAAAGAGAGCTATTAAGTTAATTTTTTTCTAGTTTCGATATATTATTGATAATCACTAATCAAAAGTACTTATTTCTTAATTGAAACTTTTTCAATTAAATGATAATGACAGAAGTTTTAAAACATTTTTAGTACCCTAAACAAATACTTAGAATCCAAATTGAGAAATATTTACAATCAAAATGCCGCATGTTTAACAATTGTATAATATGTAAAGAGTAGCACAATTAATTGAAAACATTTGATATAATCTAAATGAATTAGAAAAAGATTTGTCGTCCATTTTTCTCTTTTTTTTTTTAAATTCTTTTATGAAGTATCCAATTTAAAATAATTATATATAAATGGAGAGTGTATTTCAACATGTTATTTTGTGTAATTCTTTTTCATGATAGTACATTTGAAAGTAAATGGTAAAAAATAATTATGAAAAGAATTTCAAGCCTATTTTATATAGGGAATACCTTTAAATCAAAATATGATACCTATTTCATAGCATGAACAATACGGTTTATGCCTTTATAATAATATGAAGAATTAGATGATGATTTTTTTTTTTTTGTGGATGACTTATGACGGATGATTTATCAATTAATTTATTCAAATTAAAAAGAAAATTTTAAATATAAAAATACAGTTCATTATCAATTTTTGATTCCAAAAAGGTTTAATACCAATTACTTTCAAGATAAAAAAATATTACTTAGATAGTTGTTGATAACTAACAAAATTTTATTTTAAAGTTTTGGATATTCCATTCTTTAATTAATAATAAAATGTATAAAGAACTTTAGTTAACTTTATAATATAATGCTAAATTGCTAATATATGAAGTTAAAATGGAAAAACTAATACATATAACTTCTAATAATCCATTATTTAGATAAAATTTTTCATTCATTTTTATTGCTAAACTCAAGAAAAAAAATTAGTTAGTAGTTCAAATTGTTTAAAATTGACAAAGAGAGCCAATAAGCTATGGTGTATTAGAAATATAATCACTAATAAAAAATTTCCGATTCTTTAATATTAAATATTTAATAAGTAATAATAAACATGAACTTATCATGTTTTCATATGAAAAATATGACTCATCATAATTATATTTATAACTAATTTATAAAGGCTTTTGGTATGAAAATTGTCTCATTTTTTTATTATTATTTATATATGATTTGTCATTTATAATGAAAGTATATGTCTTTTTATAATTAATCAATTTTTAATATATTATTATTTGTAATTAATTAATTTTAATTTGTGAAACTTATTAATGAAACTTATATCTCATAAAAATCAAATAAATTGTTAAATATGTATTAGTATTTTTATTTTTTAATATATAATGTTATTTTTTATTATATTAATTAATATGCATAATTATTCTATTAATAAGCTCTCAAATTAAAAATTGATAATAAAAATATATTTATTGCTTTAAAAAAAAAAATCAATCCGGTCATTCTCATAATGATTGTCATCTCAAAATAGCACTCGAACATAAATTATGTTTTATTTTTCAATATTTAATGAACTTTGAATTACTTAGTTTAATTATCCTTTTAATAAATATACATATATGTGCAATTAGATTTTGTCATTAGATGAAAAAATGTTAATCATATTTTAAGAAAGAAACTTTTTCAATAAAAAAATATGTCGTTTAATGACATAATTATGAACTAATCTAATATATCAACAAAATTTCATATATGTGTTTAGATTTTGTCGTTAGATGAAAAAATGTTAATCATTTTTTAGGAAAGGAACTTTTTCAATCTAAAAGTATGTAGTTTAATGATTTAATTATGAATAAACCTAATATATCGACAAAATTTCAAAACTTAAATATAAAATTGTATTCTACTAAATAATCTTATATTATTGAATATCTATAAATATTATTGACAAACAATTCCAATGTTATCAAAAATTAACTATTTGTAAAATAATCACATTGTCTTAGGTTACTGATTTTGCATACTAATATTATAAAAAAGCTATAGATTTGTCTTAGATTTTAGTATATTCATGCTTAATATTTTATGACTTTATATTATATAACATTGTTAAAAGTAATTGACAAGGATTTTTAATGTTATTAACAATAAGATGAAAGCTACATAAACTAATCATGTATACGAAGGTTCTTGATTTTACAATTAAATCATCAGGTTAGTTCGAAGGGGAGAGGCTTACACTCAGGAGAATGGAGGTTGGTTGGTTTAAGTTGAGACATGCAACACATAAAAGATGAAAAAAAAAAAAAAAACGTTAGAGGGTATTTCGAGGCGTGTCCAATGCATAAGTAGCAAGGGTTCTGAAAGTAAGGAGCAAGGGAGAGCAGGAATAGAAGATGATGGATGCGAGCTTAAAGGTTTTAGACTTACCTGGTGCTCTTTTATACCTGGGATGATGGCTGCCAGTTTGGTCTGCTTATTAGTCCTGGTGGCTTGGTCGCCAGCCTCTGGGCGTTCGCTACAGCAGGCAGTGGAGTGACATTGCAAGTATTTTGCAGGTTCTGAGTTTGTCCGGTCTGGACAGATGTTTATTCTCTTGAATAAGGGTCCCAAGTTGGTGGGCCTCTTGAGCCTCAAATGATTCCAGAACTTGGCCTTATATCACAGGGGCATAACAATAACAGAACAAGATGTACTTCTATATAATACAATTATTTTGGAAAGGTTTTACATTTCATCTATTTGCTAATCTTGAGTCAATTTTTATTTTACATTTAACTATTTATTTTTAGTTTATAGCAACTTTATCAAAGTAACTAAGGTTTTATTTGGTTGATTCTTTTGCTACTTATATTTTGCTTTTGTGGAATTGCTATGAAGAAAAAGCAGAAGATAAAAAAATTGTATTATAATTGATTTGAAATCAACAAATATTTGAAATGTGTTATACCTTCATGAATGGCGACCGCTTAACCATCCCTGATCCATTATTCTTACGAATGAGCGATCGCCAGATGGTAACATGAAGGCGATCGTCGAATCACACCTGACAATGATGTGACCTCTCCGACAATGACTTAAATGCGGAGTTAACATCCACTGAATGACGGCCGACTGACTGAGCCGACCATTAGGCATCATAGCCTGACACTTCGCTCGGCGTTGGTCACATCACCAGCAAATTGTCTGACACAATATCTCCAAACAAACCCTATAAAAGGGTCAAACAAGCTTACAGGTAAAGCTGGACTCCAAGAAAACTCATATACACTACTACATAAACACTCTTCTGACTTAACCATCAGAGAGGGCCCCTCAAGTCAAACTCTGGTGTCCTTCTGACTCTCTCTCTCTGTGTTGCAGGGTCCTGCCTGACTTTTGGGTACCAGCAAAGCACACATCAACAATTTGCGTTGTCTGTGGGAACACGATCTAAAAAAGACCATGGCCGATTGGAGTGCTGACATCCCACAAAACACCTCGTAGCCACACACGGCGACAAACTGTACCAAAGTTCCGGTAGCCCCAGCAATACCCAGCTCATCAAATACTCAAACACCCTACGCACCCATCTTGCTGCCTTCATGGCTATCTCACTCGCCACTGGCATATTATCAAAACCTATTAGGGTTGATTCCGCCGCTGGCCGCCTCCATCCCACACCCTGACCAAGTCCCTGGCCCCAGCACCATGGTCCCAGTCACCATTATCACTACCAACACCTTACACCCACCCTCTTCATTACCCCCCTTTGCTCATTTTAGTACACCCACACCTCCTAGCCAGCCCGACTACTATGCGTATTACTAAGCGCAATTTCAAGCCATCGCTAGTCAACTGGCCGCCATCCAACAATCTCAGATCCAGTTGGCACAATTTGTCAACTCCCAAACCAATCACCAAAACACGCAACCTGTTGATCGCCCAAACCAGCACACTGTGAATAACCCAAACTCAGACATGCAAGAGCGACATGTTACAACTGACCGGGCCACCCGCCCGATGGTAGAAGAAAGCTCCTGCTCTATGCCAATCCCATGACGAATGACACAAGAAACTTCCCATCAAGCTAGTAGGCATCATGCATCAGGATCAACTTCAGACCTCGCTCAACAGGTAGCGGCCTTAAAACGAGAAATCAAGGATCTCTGTGAGCCGCAGAGAGACAACTGGGAATGCCTATCTGAGGAACACTACCCCCTCTCGACTGACATTTGCCAGGTTCAAGTTCCTAGAAAAATCAAACTCTGTCCTGACAATTACGATGGTAAAATAGATCCAGCCGATCACCTAAACCATTTTTGCACTTTCCACAACCTGCACGATGTGCCGGATGCCATCCAGTGCTGCATCTTCCCGATGACACTTAGAGGTCCGGCACGAACCTGGGGTACTCCCTAAACCCAGGATCTATCACCAACTTTGATGAACTAGGAAGACATTTCCTTGCCCATTTCAGTAGTTGTAGGACGGCGGCCAGGACGTCTGCAAGCTTAATGGCGATCAAGCAAAATCATGACAAAAGGATTCGCGATTACCTCAAGCGTTTCAATGCAGCCACCCTGGAGGTTCGGAACCTAAATGGCCAGTATCCAGGCCTTCACGACTGGCGTCCGCCATAAGTACCTGAAGTATGCCTTGATAGACGCCCAACCCACTAAGCTGTACCAGCTTTACGAGAAGGCCCAAAAATATGACGAAGTCAAGGAAATAGAAATCGTGAGTCGAAGAATGAAAACATGAGATCGCGAGTAAAGAGGAGGTCGAGAACCAAAGCCTAACTGGTTCGCTGACCGCCATGGCAACCGACCCCAAAAGGAGGTACCAACTGCCATATCACATCAAACTCCCACAAGGATACGAACATGGCCTACTCCGTACATGAAATACGAGTCCTACATGCCTCTGATGGCTCCGAGATCTCAAATTCTCAATGCCATAGTGAAAGAAGGGCTTCTGGAGCGTTCGCCTCTAATGATAAGCAATCATAGCAGGCGTGACCCTGCAAAGCAATGTAACTTTCACAACGACATTGGACATGCCACCGAGGACTGCTATAACTTGAAGAATGTCATCGAATCACTAGTATGGAAGAGGGCGATTAAACAGTTTGTCAAGAAAAAGCCACACACCAAGGATCGCACATGATCCCCCAAAGAGCGCCAGGAGACCTTGACCAAACGACCTATCGTTGGCATCATAAGCATGATCATCAGTCTAGCAGAGACTTAGGCGACTAATAATTCGAAACGCAAGTCCCATCTCTTATCTGTAATGGCGGTCGATGTGGCACCTAAGCGTGTGAAGCAAAAGGATTGGGTGATCTATTTTGATGACAACGACTCATAACTTCTATCTGATCACGAAAATGATCCCATTGTCATCTCCTCCACCATAGGTAACTACCAAGTTCATAGAATCCTCATCGACAACGGGAGTGCTTTGGAAATTCTGCAGTGGGATGCCTTTCTTCGCATGGGCTTCACCACAGGTGACCTAACTCCATCAACTCTAATTTATGGATTTGCCAACCAACCAATACCTGTCAAAGGGACGATCACTCTCTCAGTAACCATGGATGATGGGGAACACATTGTGAATGCCTTGGTCGACTTCCTTGTTGTCGACCAGCCTTCTGCCTATGACGCAATCCTCAGTCGACCATTGATGAAAAAGATAAAAATGGTCACCACGGTATACTGCCTAACGGTAAAATTCTCCACACCTACAGGAGTTGGATAAATGCATTTCGACCAACGAACCGCACGCCAATGCCACCTGATGTCAATAGAATTAGCCACGCGCCAGTCGATCGCGACCCAAGATAATGCCTCCGGCTCGTCTGTCCACACTATTACGCTTACACAATCGGAGTAGATCAACTTGGAGTAACTGGACGCTAGAAATGGTTTCCATGATCAGAAGCCTCAGCCGACTGAGGGCACTGAAAAAATAGCCCTCTATTATTCAGACCCAGAGTTAGCTACCAGCATTGGTTCTTCGCTGGACACTTAAGAGAAAACCCTCATCGCAAAATTCCTTAGAAAGAATGCCGACATATTCGCTTGGTCTGCAGCCGACATGCCTGGCGTTGACCCAACCATCATTATGGATTCACTACATGTGGACCCAAAAGCCATACCGGTTAAACAAAAGAAGCACAAATTCGCTCCAGAACAGCTCTAGGTTATATGCGAAGAGGTCGACAAATTACTATTAGCCAATTACATTAGGGAAGTAAAGTACCCTGACTGGCTGGCTAATGTAGTCATGGTCAAAAAGTCCTCAAGAAAA
>JAQSVH010000004.1:18227444-18249224 GCA_029448705.1 Adansonia digitata
CGAACCCGAATTAGCCCAAACTCGAAAAAACTTGAACCTAAAATGACCAGTCTCGAACCCGCCCAATTGCCACCTTTAATTAGGAGGCCTATAAAGGGGTTTTATCGAGTTTGTGCCGACAAAATTTTTTTCCTTCTTCCCCTTCTTTTCTATTAGATCTTTCTCGGGTAATTTCTTTTTCTTTTTTATGTATTTATTGTTTTGGAATCTAGATATGGGTTTTTTAAAATAGGAAATGTAGGTACGATAGCTAAATTTTTATTTTATTTTATTTTATGATTTGGGCTTGTTATAGCTTGTTTATATTAAGCTTATTTTACATGAATTTAAAGGAATTTGTGAGATAAAACAATTAGATTCTAGAATTTTTAAATGAAATTTGAAATTTTAGATGATGAATTATTTTAATCTTTGGTTTAATTGAATTAGATTTGGGTTATGTATTAAAAACGATGGAGTTTCAAAGTTTTTAGGTTCAAAATTTCATCAAGAAGATAACGAAAAAGAAGGTGATAGTTTTAGTATAAAATTATCAGCTGGAGTTAAATCTAATGACTTTACGTACTTTTATTATGATGGCTAAAACACAGGAAGTCAAATATCAGAAAAAAACACAGATGATTAAGTATCACGTGGGCTAAAGCATTAGAGGTGAAAGTAGATTTTTTCTTATAATTTAATATGTCATACAATAAAAATAATAATTTTAATAATTTTTGTATTCATATCGAATTTATATATTTTGTTATTTCATAATTATTTTTAATATATTTTATATAAATTTTGATATATTAATTCATATTATATGAATTTTATTACATTTATAAATTTTGTTATCTTTGCATTATTTTTTTATATCATATCATACTTTAATTTTTTTATATCATATAATAATATTATGTCTAATATTTTTAAGTCTTATATGTATCATATTTATAATTAAATTTTAACATAAAAATTTGTATTATGATTATATTTACGTTATTGACGTAAAAAAATAAATATATATATATATATGCACGAATTATCGATCATCTAATTTTATAGTCAATAATAACAATATTGACGTGATTTGGAGAGGTGGATTCTGATTTCTGAGGCCCATTCAATCTTCAGCCAGTACGCTTTTCTTTATGGGGAAAATTCCGGGCAAGAGAAATCGATAGGAAAATTAATTTCAATTAAAAAAATAATAATTATTAAAATTATCGGTAAAAGTGTAATTATTTTTTTTAGGTTTAATTTTTTTCCCACTTGTGCCTCTTGATACCTTCCGTTTTTGTCATATAGTGGGGATTGGTTCCCTTCGAACGGAAACGACCCTCTCCTATATTTTAAATAATATATATTAAAATATATAAAATATTTTAAATAATATTTTTTTAAAAATAATATATAATAAATTAAAAATATTATTTAAAAATAATAAATAATAAAAATATTTTATATAAAATTTTAAATTATTATTTAAAAATAATAAAAATAAAAATATTTTGTATTAAATTATGAATTATTATTCAAAAATTGATTACTTTAAAATAATAAATAATAAAGATATTTTATATTAAATCTCAAATTATTATTTAAAAAATAATAAAAATAAAATAAAATATATTATATATTATATATAAATCATATATAATAAAACAAAATATAATATATAATTATATATAATATATAAATCATATCAGATAAGTAAATATTAATTATGCATATTATTAATACTAATGAGATGACAAGGACGTATGATATACATATAATAATGATTGAATATACAAATAATCATAATTAAATATATAAGTGATCATAACTAAATGTACATATACCCATAACTAATTGTTCAGATTACCAAAACTGATATATTTAATTTTAATATATAAAAAATAATAGTAATTCAAAATTAAATATAAAATATTTTTTTACTATTTTTATATAATAATTTGATATTTAATATAAAATATTTTTTATTTTTATTATTTTTATACAGTAATTCAGCATTTAATATAAAATATTTTTGAAATAATAATTTAGAATTTAATATGACTCCAAACCATACTAGATAAGTAAACATTAATTTTGCACATTACTAACACTAATAAAATGATAATCACATGTAATATATAATTGTAATTAAATATATTATATAAATTATTTTTAAATAATATTTTTAATATATTATATATTATTTTTTAAAAAATATTATTTAAAAATATTTTATATTTTTTTAATATATATATATTTTATATATATATATACATATATATATAATATAGGTGAGGGGTCGATTCCCTTAAAAGCAAACCAACCCCCACTATATGACAAAAAAATTGAAGGTACGAGGGGATGCAGGCGAAAAATATTAATGATAAAAAGGTAGTTTTAATTTTACTGATAATTTTGATAACTGTTATTTTTTTATTGAAATTAATTTTTTGTTTTTACTTTTTTTGAATAATTTAATATTATTTTCCCCTTTTTAGTATTTTCCCCTTCTTTATTCGTTGATGCCATGTTTGATCCGTTGATACTGTGATGCTGGTTGCATGTGCTCTATAATGATAATAATAATAAATGAATTCTTTTCGAATTGCTGCAACTAGATCGTGAGTGAGATCAGCATCATAGTTTAAAAAAATTTAAAATATAAGTTTGTTATACTAATACATAAGCGATCGCCCCAACAACATCAGATCATCCCGATAGCCAGACGGCGATCGCCCAACAACAGTATCTGTTAGCGATCGTCCAACGACATCAGACAATAATGTGACTTCTCGACAACAGTATGATTACAGAACTGATATCTTCCGAGTGACAGCCGATTGACAGAGCCGACCACAAGACACTATAGCCTGACAGCTAGCTTGGCATTAGTCACCCTCCTATCAAATCACCTGACATTATGTCCTCAGACAACACCTATAAAAGAGTAAGCAAACCTAAGGGTAAAGAGGTCTTTTTCCCTAATTCTGAATTTCTATTGTTATATCTCCAAATACTTGCATACTAACTTAACTATCGAAGAGGGCCCACGAAGCACGAACTCCGGCACATTTCAAACCTTCTTTGTGTTACAAGGTCGCACTCGACCTTTCGTAAGAAAAACATCAACAATTGACATTGTCTGTGGGAAACTGATCAAAAAGAAAGCCATGGCTGATTGAAATGCTGACACCATCCCACAAAACCTCTCATCGTCACCAGAAATGATGAACCATACCATAGCTCCGACGACCCCCGTAATCCCCAGCCCATCACATGCCTAAATACCCATCTTGCTTTCCTCGTGGCTATCCCACTCGCTGCTGGCATACTATTAAAACCTGCTAGGGCTGATTTCGCTAGTAGCCACCATCGTCCCTCACCATGACCAGACCATAGGCCCCAGCAACACAGTCCCCGCCACCAGCATTGCCACAAATACCCTACATATACCCTTAGATGCCCTGGCACCCCCTTACTCAATTTGACGCACCTACACCACCCAGTTAACTAGACTACCATGCCCACTACCAAGCACAATTTCAAGCTATCGCCAGTCAGCTAGTCACCATCCAGTAATCCTAGATCCAATTAGCGCAACTTGTGTTGCAGGGTTGCACTTGACCTTTCGTAAGAGAAGTATCAACAATTGGCACTGTCTGTGGGAAACCGATCAAAAAGAAAGCCATGGCTGATCGAAATGCTGACACCATCCCACAAAACCTCTCATTGTCACCAGAAGCAATGAACCATACAACAGCTCCAACGACCCCCATAATCCTCCACTAATCACATGCCCAAATACCTTAAATACCCGTCTTGCTCCCCTAGTGGCTATCCTACCCGCTATTGGCGTACTATTAAAACCTGCTAGGGCTGATTTCGCTAGTGGCCGCCATCATCCCTCACCATGACCAGATTATAGGCCCCAGCAACACAGTCCCAGCCACCAATATTGCCACAAATACCTTACATATACCCTTAGATGCCCCGGCACACCCTTACTCAATTCAACATACCTACACCACCCGTCAACTAGACTACCATGCCCATTACCAGACACAATTTCAAGCTATCGCCAGTCAACTAGTCACCATCCAGTAATGCCAGATCTAATTAGCGCAACTTGTCAACTCCTAAACCAATCACCAAATCATACAACCCATTGACTGTCTGATCTAGCACACTACGAATATCCAAAATCCGTACACCCAAGAATGACACGCCATAGTAGACCATGTCATCCGCCTAATGGTAGAGGAAAGTTCCTGCTCTACACCGATCCCACGACACATGGCATTAGAGACTTCCTGCCATACCAATGGACATCACCCGCCAAGTTTGGCTTTAGACCTCGCCCAGCAAATAACCGCCTTGAAGCAGGAAATTAAAGAACTTTGTGAACCACGGAGAGATAACCGGGAATGGTTGGCTGACGAACATAACTCATTTTCACCTGACATTTGCTAGGTGTCGATCTTCCAAAAAGTTAAGCTTTCCCCTAACACTTATGATGGCAAAACTGACCTGGCCGACCACCTAAACCACTTTCGTGCATTTCATAATTTACGTGATGTCCTGGATGCCATCTAATACCGCATCTTCCCAATGACGCTTTGGGGACCAGCGTGAACATGGTGGTATTCCATAAACCTGAGCTTTATCATAAACTTTAATTAGCTAGGCAAGCATTTCCTCACCTATTTCAGTAGCTGCCGGACAGCCGTTAGAACCTTCGCCAGTTTAATGGTGATCAAACAAAACCACGATGAAACGATTAGCAATTACCTCAAGTGCTTTAACGCAGTCACCCTGGAAGTCTGAGATCTAAATGATGAATGGGCTATCCAGGCCTCCACCATGGGCGTTCACCATAAGTATCTAAAGTACGCCTTAACTGACACCCAACCCAAGAAGCTATACTAGCTTTATGAGAAGGCATAAAAATACGCAAAGGCTGAAGAAATAAAAATCACGAGTCAACGAATGAAAAATTAAGACCGAGAGTAAAAAGGCGATCGAGGCCAGAAATCTAACAGATTGGTCGATCGACTAGGAAACCAACCCCAGAAGGAAGCACAAGCCATCACATCACCATATAGCCCCAACAGAAAGCGAATGTGGCCTCTTTCACACATAAAATATGAGTCTTACACTCCTTTGACAGCTTTTAGATCTCAAATTCTCAATGCCATAATGAGAGAGGGGCTCATCGAGTGTCCACCCTCAATGAAAGGAGACCTTAGCAAAAACGATCTTGAAAAGTGCTGCAACTTTCACAATGATATCGAGTACGTAATGGAGGATTGCCTTAGCCTGAAAAATGCTACTGAATCCCTGGTAAGAAAAGGCACGATCAGATAATTTGTTAAGAAAGAGCCAAACATCAAAGATCACACACGATTGCCCAAAGAGCACCGGAAGACCACCCCTCATAAATGATCCATTGTTGGCATCATAAACGTGATCGTCATTCCTGCCGAAACATGGGCCACCAGTAGATCGAAATGTAAGTCCTACCTCTGTTCTGTCTTGGCGGTTGATGTGGCTCCCAAACACATTAAACAAACTGATTGGGCGGTTAGCTTTGGTGATGCTAATTCACAGCTCTTATTAGATCATGAAAACGATCCGGTCTTCGTTTCTGCCACCATAGGCAATTACCAAGTCAATCGAATCCTCATAGACAACAGTAGTGTAGTTAAAGTTTTGTAATAGGACGCCTTGCTTCGAATAGGCTTTAAGACTAGTGACCTAACATCATTTCCTTTGATCTATGGATTTGCCAATCAGCCAATACCAGTTAAAGGGACGATCATGCTTTCGGTGACAATAGGCGATGGTGAGCACACACTAACCACTATGGTCAACTTTTTGGTCGTCGATCAACCTTCAACCTACAATGTCATCCTAGGCCGACCTCTTATGAAGAAAATAAAAATGGTCACCGCGATTTACTGTTTAACCACCAAATTCCCAACACCAACTAAAATTGGATATATGCGATCCAACTAGCAAACTACCTATTAATGTCACTTGCTATCAATTAAACCGGCCACTCGTCAGCCGATCGCCACCTATAACAACACCACCAAACCATCAGTACCCACCATTATGCCAACACAACCGAAAGCAATTAACCTTGAAAGCCTGGACGCCAGAAGTAGCTTTCATGACTAGAAGCCTTAACCAGCTGAAGATACAGAAAAACTAGCTCTTTACGACTCCAACCCTGAGTTAGCCACCAACATTGGCTTTTCCCTCAACCCGCAAGAAAAAAATCCTCTTGCAAAATTCCTTAGGAAGAATTCTGATGTTTTTGCTTGGTCTACAGTCGACATGCCCCGCATAGACCCATCTGTCATCATGCACTTGCTACATATAGACCCCCCGGCCACACCCGTCAAGCAAAAAAAGTACAAATTCACCCTCGAATGGCTGACAGCAATACGCAAAAAAGTCGACAAACTGCTAGTAGCCAATTACGTCCGAGAAGTCAAATATCCTGATTGGCTTGCTAACGTAGTCATGGTAAAAAAAGGTTTCAGGAAAATGGAAAATATGTGTCAACTTCACTGACCTAAATAAAAGTTGCCCAAAGGGCAGCTAGCTTTTCCCCACCATTGACTGACTGTTGACGCCTCCACTGGCCACAAGTTATTGAGCTTTATGGATGCCTTCTCAGGATATAATCAAGTTGAAATGAACCCTTGAGACCAAGACCAAATGATGTTCATAACTAAGGATGGCACTTTCTGTTACCAAGTCATGCCCTTTGGCCTGAAGAACGCCGGAGCCACATACCAACGCTTGGTCAATAAGCTTTTCAAGAGACAAATTGGGCGTTCAATTGAAGTCTATGTTGATGACATGCTCATCAAAAGTCTTTCCCTCCACCAACACCTCAAAGACCTCACGGAGACCTTCCACATACTCTGTAAGTACAGCATGAAACTTAATCCACTGAAATGTGTGTTTGGTATTTTTGCAGGAAAATTCTTAGGATTTATGATTTCCTCTAGAGGGATCGAAGCAAACCCCCAAAAAAATCAGTGCAATACTATAGATGAGCCCCCCAAAGTCCACCAAAGAAGTACAGCAGTTAACCGGGCGAATAGCGGCGCTCAATCGATTCATTTCCAAATTTGCTGATAAATGCTTGCCCTTCTTCAAATTGCTCAGAAGGGCGACCAGATATAAGTGGATCGATGAATGCTAATAATTATTCGACCAACTTAAAGAATCTTAAGCACCCCTCCATTGCTCGCCAGTCCAAAACACGGGGAACAGCTTTATGTCTACCTTGTTGCATCAGACAAAACTGTCACAGCCGTCTTGGTACGAGAAGAGGTAGGGCAATAGTACCCTATCTATTATATTAGCAGGGCACTCCAAGTTGGCGAGCTTTATTACAGCAAACTGGAAAAATTGGTCTTTACCCTTATTATCGCAGCACAAAAATTAAGGTAGTACTTCCAAGCACACCCTATCATCGTCCTAACCAACTAACCCTTCAAAGATATCTTTCTCAAAGGTGACTCCGTAGGAAGAATGATTCGTTGGAGCATCGAACTTCGCAAATTTGGACTCACTTACAATCCCAGAAAAATTATCAAAGCACAAGCCCTAGCAGACTTTATCGTTGAATATTCCTTTCAAATGTCAAAAAAATCATTACCAGACGACTCTTCATCCAGCAAAAATTCAAACGACATCCATAGCCGCCTTCTCGATCGTAAAAATGATGTGTGGCACATTTTCGTCAATGGATCCTCAGGCAAAACAAAAGGCAGTGCAGGAGTCCTCTTACTTAAACCCCACGGTCAAGAATAACAATATGGCCTGTCTTTTCAATTACCAACGTCTAACAATGCGACTGAGTGTGAAGCTTTAATCGCCGGCATAGAGTTAGCCAAAACCCTTGGCGCCAACAACCTCATCGCCCATACAGACTCTCAACTAGTGGCTAATCAAGTTAATGGACTATATGATGTCAAAGATGAGCTACTCGATTTATACCACAGTGTAATCACTGCCTTGTCCCATAAATTTACCTATGTCACAATAAAATAGATACCTAGAGAAGACAATGCCAGGGTTGATAGTTTATCCAAAACTGCTAGCACCATAGATATCTCCATAAGAGGAAAAGTCCTCCTCGAGTGCCTTTCAATGCATAGCTACGACAGATACATACACCAAATCACCACTGACGCCAAAGAAAATTAGATAACACCATTTATTTCATTCCTCAAAGACAATCATGCTCCAACTAACCCTCTGCAGCGAAGACAATTAGAAAAATGCGTGGCCAGATACACGATTATCAATGACACTTTATACAAAAAATCCTTCACTCTTTCATTACTTAGATGCCTCACCCTCTTTGAAGCTACCTATGTCTTAAGAGAAATACACGAAGGTGTCTGCGGCAACCACATAGGCGAAAAGGCCCTGGCACTTAAAGCACTACGAGAAAGATTCTTTTGGCCCACAATGAAGAAGGATGCTACCATACTCGGTAGAAAATGTGATAAGTGCCAGTGCTTTGCCCTCGTTCCCCTACAGCCAGTAGAGGCACTCAAGCAAACCTTTATCCCTTGGCCGTTATATTGGGCCTATTCCCTCTGGTGACCGCCCAACGAAAGTTCCTACTCTTCACTTGCGATTACTTCACAAAATAGGTAGAAGTCGAGCTGATCGCCACTATTACCGCTCGAAGCATGGAAAATTTCATTTGACGTTACATTCTCTGTTAGTTTGGGATACCCAATGTTATAATAACAGATAACGACAAAAAACTATTCGCCGATAAATTGCATGATTTTTGTTCAAGGTTCCACATCAACCTTCTCAACACCTCTGTTGCCCACCCCCAATTGAATGGCCAAGTAGAATCCATGAACAAAAATATCCTGCAACCCTTAAAGAAAAAACTAGACGACGCAAAGGGTGCATGGGCAGAAGAAACACCTAGGATACTTTGGGCGATATGAACCACTGAAACACAAGCAATAGCTGCCACTCTTTTCAGCCTTGTATATGGAACGAAAGTCGTCATACTCGCTGAAATAGGAATACACAGCTTATGCACCGCTAACCTCAATGAAGAGCTTAATTTTGAACACTTCAGGGCTAACCTTGATCTATTCGAAGAGGCTAGAGAAGATGCTGCTATCAAAATGGCAATTCAGGCCTAGCAAGTCTCCAAACACTATAATCGTCAAGTACACAATCGATAATTTCAAGTTGGCAACCTCATCCTTCAAAGTTACGAAGCCAGTCGACCGACTAGAGAAAGAAAAAAATTATCTCAAAACAGGGAAAGACCTTATTAGGTCAACAAAGTTCTTGGCTTTGGAGCTTACAAATTAGCGGACCTAGACGGACGAATCATCCTTAACACAAGGAAGGCTACTCATATAAAGAAATACTACTTGTAAGTATTTTCATTTTCAAACATTTTTCGATCGCCAAGTCAATCCTTCTCTCTACGCAATAGCCCATCAAAAGGTACCTTATTAAAATTGCTACAAGCAATTACCTCCTCGGCAATCCAATCCAAAAATGGCACAATTCATAATACTCGCCACGCGAGTAACATAAAAGACTCCATGCAATGAGACAATAACTCACTCAAAACTTTTGTCCTTGTGACATCCAATCATCCAAATGACCTCCAAGGTCATATAACTTTTTTCCTTGTGACATACAATCGCCCAAACGATCTCCAAGGTTATCTACTGCCATCAAACATGGCAATCACCACAAATGGCTCTCCCTAAAGTCTTCATTACGACTATCTTAACACGAAAACCAAAAAGACACGATTGGCCAATCATGAAGCAAAAAACTTAAAAAATCGATTTCATTATGGATTATAAAAAAATGATAAACACTTGACAAAATATACATTTTCATTTCATCCAAAATAATTACAATAATTTGCTCTACAGAATGACCTATATATTACTCATCCCTAGTGGATGAAATGGTCTGAATGCTAGCCTCATCACCAAACTCGTTCTGCTCAGATTCTTCAGGCGCCGTAGTATACAACACTGTATCCTCTGATCGCCCTTCATCCACTTCCTGCTAGTTAGGGCATAGCACATTGAAACCCTCAAGCAGCGTGTATAATCACCCTAAGTCAATAGCCAGCAGATCAAAGGGACCTCGTAGCAGTTGGACCCCATACAGTGCACTACAACGATACAAATCCACATCAGCAAAAAGTTTGTTGAAAATCTCATCTTACTGCCTCTTTAGTTTGTCCTGATAGCGAGTCTCTAGATCGCCAAGATGACCCTCTAGTTTCACAACCCTGGACTTAGTAGATGTAAGCTTAACATTTCGATCCTCTAATTTCTTCGCCAACTCAGTAACAGCAGCCTCCGTCTTCTCTCCCCTCAAAAGCAGCTCTGCAATCTCAGCCACTCTTTTTTCCTCAATCTCTTTCAATGGGGCCTCTAGCTTGGTGTTTACCTCTTTGTGCTTTACCACTTGGGCGTCCAGCTCCACTATCTTCGACGCCTACAGGTTAAATTTCTTCTACCAATTTGCCATCTGGCAGGCATACGCCATCTAGCAATGAAGGGCCTGCACATCACAGCACATACATCAACACAATATAGTACTTGTTAACATAACCTATTACACTTAAATCAAACTCACCTCGACCAAACCCACCATGGCTGCATTTAAGTTCTGAGCCGAACTCCTCCTCGCAAAAAAATCCCGATCAACCGGTGCCATACCTCAGAGCCACCTCAAAGTTTGGTACTTGACCATCACGAAGCATACCAGGCCCAATAGTACTTGGACCACCACGACTTAGCCATGGCCTTGCAGAAGCACTGCTTAGCTGAGATGACACCCCACTACCTAGAATAGGCCCACCACTCGACCCAAGCGTCTCCACTCCAGGCTGTGAGACGGGTACTACCACAGTCACCACTATTGCCACCAAACGAGGAATGCCAATCGCAGCCATTGTAAGCGTCTCTCCTTCAGGCCGCTCGTCCACCTTCCTTTTCCCCCTCCATTGGCTCACAGCAGCCCTATTTGCCATAGCCTGCTTAGCCGCTCGTTCTGTTAATGCCACTTGTACCGCGTCCATCCCTGTACAATCACAAACAAACAGGTTAGCTCAATAACACCTTTTGCCTTGACACCAAATAACCACAGGAAATACCCTCTTTTGCCCCTTGAGTGGATGCACGACCTGCTCCTGCCGCATTACCTGCCCAATCATCACCAACCAATCCTAAACCCTTTTCGCCATCATAAACAACAAACCCAGTAACCCCCTCTCTTTCTTCCACATCCTCTATTCCTTCCTCTGCTAGAACCTCACCTAAAACCATAAGTACCAAATATCAGAAACTCTGTTCGACAAACGTATACACACTAAGCCCACATTTAAATAATCAACAAAACATACTTCTCTGATGTCTCAACAATCGCTATCTCTTACATTGACTGGCTGGTTGCACTAGCCCTTCTAGTACATCCATTATATCACGACTTAAACATCCCCTCTGAATATTACGAAGCATTAAATACTGTTTATTGCATACGCGCCCGCCCCTAAAGAATAGTGCCTGATCCTTCTCCTCGATGTCTAGACTCGTCCTCTCATTACTCGACCACGACCTTTGACCCCACCGAATTGGAAAACCCTAAGATTTGCCTGCCCTTTTGGTCACTATAAAGTACTGCTCCCACCTCATATGCGTATTCGATAGAAGGTCAACCACCATCTTACCCCCTCTCTTGCTAACAAATAATAAAAATAGGGCTCACCTTGTTTTAAAAAATAGAGCTCTTTCACCACCCCTATCAACGGTAGCCAGCCTTTTTTCTTGCACACAAGGAAGTATGTCAACAGAATCACCTAACTGTTCGGCTTCAGCTAGCTGTGTGACAAATTGTACTCCTCTAGCAACTCACAGAAGAACGGCTCCAATGGAAGGTGGAACCCTACCTTGAAAATATGTAGATAGAACGCCGCGCTATCTCCTTCAGCAAACGTGGCCTGTTGCTGTGGCTTCGCTTTAGCACTTTGGTAACTCCCCATATCCACTCCCTTATTATACATCCACCTTTGCACCGTTTGCATATTTACAGATCTGCTATACACCTCCACTCTTTTAGTATTCAAATTAGCGATTGCCTCATTTATCTTCATCTCCTCAGCGCTATCACCAATTGACACTTCGTCACCCTGATCGTTGTTTTGTTCGGCAACCACCTCCTCCCTCATATCCTCTTCCTCTAATACCATGCGACCAGACATCCCCCTTAACCTAACCACCCGACTATCCTCCTTACTTCTTTCCCTGCTTCCTCCAATTTACCTTTCCTCGCGACTAACTTAATTAACAACCTTCCCCCCTCTACCATATACTCCAACCACTCGTTACCAACCCGCGAACAAAACCCAAAATAATAGAACAAAAATAAACTCACAAAAACTTACCCAAAACTCAATCCTAGTAGCGCTCCTACTCGCGAGTCCACCCGTGCGATCGATGCCAAATCAACACACACAAACATTAACAAAGCTATCAGTAAATGAAGAAAACTTCCAAAAACACTATCACCACAAAGCTCACCCCTTCTCCTAACGAGCAAATATACAGCTCCACTTTCTCTTCTTCTTTCTTTTTCAAAAAACACACTGAGAATCACCCTCTATTATATAGCAAATAATCTTGGCCTTTCACATTCCCCAAATTAATACGCATCACCATATCATTCGCCCCTTTTTTCAAAAAAATAACTATACACCACTGTCACCCCTACCTTCCCTTTTATACGTGTCCACCAGCCACTTCTTCTGACCCGTATCCTCCTAAACGTGCCCTTACGAATTCCCCTGCCAGGATGTGCATCCCCATCTCATTCATCCCTTCCTGTCCCGCTACAAAAATGTTACCATCTTTATTACCACTCTGTCATTACAGCTGCCATCAATGACGCCAGTTACCTTTTTTATACTTCATATATTTTGCCACCAATTCTGCCCGCCAATTTGCCTCTACGCAAAAGTCCAAAATGCCAAGCCACTTTATGACTGCCTTTTAGACTACAGGGGGGCAATTGTTATACCAATACATAGGCGATCACCCCAACAGCATCAGATCACCAACAATAGCAGACGGTGATCGCCCAATAACACCAGACAACGATGTGACCTCCCGACAACAGTATGATTATAGAACTAACATCTTCTGAATGACAGCTGACTGATAGAGCCAATCACAAGGTAGCATAGCCTGACAACTAACTCGACACTAGTTACCTTCCTATCAAATCACCTGACATTATGTCCCCAAATAATACCTATAAAAGAGTAAGCAAACCCAAAGGTAATGAGGTCCTTTTCCCTAATTTTGAATTTTCATTGCTATATCTCCAAATACCTGTATACTAACTTAACTATCAGAGAAAGCCCTCGGAGCATAAACTCTGACACCTTTCTAACCTTCTTGTATTGTAGGGTCGTAGTCGACCTTTCGTAAGAAAAGCATCAACAAAGTTTATATTGAAATTTATTTTGATTTAATTATTTAAATTATTGTTTAAAATATAATACAATATTAAACAAGTTATTTTTATTAATATTCTCTAATAAAATTTAAAAAAAATATTATTTTAATTAATAAACAGTGATTTAAATCGAGCAATCGAAATAAAAAAAGTAAACTCAAACCCAATCCTTGTAGAGCTAGGTCAAACAGATTATTTGACTCTTAAACAGGTGTATTTGCAAATGGCTCATCTCCAAATATAAATCTTCTATGCTTTTTAGTAATTTTAAAATATGGCCTTGTTACTCGTAGAAAACAGACTAAAGTTTCAAACATAATATTTATATTATTATGTAAAAGATGCAATGATTTAATTCTTAAGTCAATAAATTTCTAGAGATAAAATTGAATTACTATAATAAAGTATGTTAAATATGGGATGAATTAAGTTACGGTATGAATACAATATAAAAATAATAACCAAAATACAGTATGAAGAAGAAAAATAATATGAACACAACATGACATGAACACATTAAGGTGTCAAAATTTACATAAATGAATAATTATCGTGCTAAAATTTATATAAATTTATAAGAGTTTATATTTGATGCATTGATAATGTATATACCTATACATTGTCAAGTAATAAAATGATGTTACCTCTTTAAAAGTTTTTTTTATAAATAAATAAAAATAACTTTATTTTTAATAAGGTGACATAATGTATTTTATTGGAAATATATGAATTTATGTATAATTAGTTCATCAAATATATATCCACTTTATAATATTTTAAATACAATAATAAAAAAAAATTAATATTAACACAAATATACATGACACTAACTCACAACATTTTTTCTTTTCTTTTCTTTCTTTCTTGGTTCATTTAAAAAAAAAAAACCTTGAAAATACTTTAATTATCCCTTCAAACACATTTAATATTCATGCTTAGCTATCCTCCAACAAAGCCCAAAATCGAAATTTAACCTTGTTCTTAAAAGCGAAAAACTTATATTTAGTATAGGTATAGATAATATAGATTTGTTAAGTACTTATAATCTTTTTATATTAACTTGATTATTAAAATTGCATAAAAATTAAATTAAAATTATAAATATAAAATGAAACGAAGGGCATTTAAAATTTTTAACCTTAAAAGATAACTGCACAAAAAATATTACTTACTTTTTTTTAAATGTATCTGTTGATTTAAAAAATAACTATTCATTTAAAAATATATTTTTTATATTTTAATTTATTATTTTTTAAAACAAAATAATTTTTTTTAAAAAAAATACATTTTTCATATACAAAATAGGTATGGTAAGTTTTAATATAAACTTAAGGCTAGACAACGAAGTAGGTAGTGCAATTTCTTTATACATTCATCGTCATTTGACTATTTCTCGGTGGATGTTTATCATTAACTGTTAATGTTTTTTTTTTTTAATAAGAAAAGAGTATTGACTTGTATGAAACGAAAGAAATTTTGTTCAAGTTTGGGTTTGTTGTGTTTTATTTGTTTGGTTAATTATATTAAAATCCATTTGTGCTTTTCAAAAGTAAGAAAGTTTGAATGAGTTGTATTAATAATTTAATATTAACCAATGGCTTCTTGACCTATTGATTAAAAGTATGTTAAAGTATAATCAGTTTGGGTAAAAAGCTATAGCCAACAAGCCAGTTTTTGGAAAAAAAAATGGATTGCCGGCTAGATTAATTAAATAAAAAAATATTGATACGTTCAAATCAATAGACATTCGGTAAAAAAATTAAAAAAATAGGTTTAAAACTTTTTTATTTTTTTAAAATTTATTATATACAAAAAGATATGAACCTTTTAACTTTATAAATTAAATATATATTTTCGTTAAATATTTATTAAATTTAATATTTATATTATCGATTGAACCGATGATTAAAGGTCTAACCAAATTGATTTTTAAGCGTTGCACCGAACCAGTGAAGCAATCTCAGCAGAACCAATTCAAGCGACACAGCCAGCTGTTCAAGGATGACTAAATGCAATATAATGCTTTTATTACCAACAGAAAAAAATGTCATATAATGCTTTTAGATATTCTTTGTATTTTAAATACCTCAAATTCTAGATTTAAAAAAATTGAGCTTTGTACAGAGCATAAGCATTGAGTTTGTCTTTGTAAATCATAACTCAAAACTTGTATCTATATGAACTGTAAAGTTTAACCGATTGCAATCAAGTTATTTTCAATTAAAATCTATTGATTTTTGTGTAGTATTTACCGTATTAGAGCCATCATAAGTTTACAGCATGATGTTACTTCATCTTATTATTTTTTTTTATATTTCAATATTTAATATTCGTATTTAATATATTTTAAAATATAAATATAAAAATATTATTTTTTATATAAGCTTTAAAATTATGAAAAAAATATAAAAAATAGATATATAAATATTAAATATGTATTCATCTTTAAGACGCATACTTTATTTAAATAAGAAGACCATTGTAGCATCTCGATCAAAGGTCATTAAGATCAATGCCTGTATTCTAACTTCCACTCAAACTGGATCCCACCGACTTTCCATCCTAGCTTATTTCAGATTATTAGCCGTCAGTAATATCAGCTAGTCAACATTAACGGATTTTAATATATCTTCGAATAGGCACAACATATTCTTACACTTTATTCCTCCGTCGGTATAGATCTAAGCTTCCTTGACAGACTGCCGGATTTAGCCCAGAAATACACCGACGGCTTATTGTTCTTTCGTCGGCATAGAAAGTTGTACTATATATGCAAATAATGCTTACCCTAACCGTGTACGCAAAACCAAAATCTGAAATTCCCTCGTTAATTCTTTCCCGTGGCTCCCGCCTTTCCCTCTCTCTCCCGGCTGCGCTCCTGCTCCTCCCGCAGCTCCGCTTCTTGCTCTTGCTCTGGATTGCTCGTCTGCGCCTCTGCAGCTCTGCCTTTCGCACTCATTTCCTTCTCCGCTACGCCCAAGATGTCTAGAATGAAAAGTTAAATAGTATTCAAGTCTAGTACATCGATTCATGTATATACATTTAAAGGTAAAGAGCTTGAGCCTAAATGTTTACTGTAAACCTTGTTTATTGATAATGCATGCAGAATAACCAAGTAAGCAGCTGAAGGAAAGGAAGAGAAGGATGCTATTGATGCAAGAGCGAGGTGCTACTTGATGGTCAGCAACGAGTTAGTTATGAATTAGTTGCAGTAGCCGTTAAACCGTTAGTGGCAATTAGTTGTTATTTTTCAGTTGATTCATTGCATTACTAGATTGTAGATATACTAAAGATGATTTATAGATAAGACTACTGAATGTATATAAAATATTGTTCTCTCCCGTCTCTCTCATTACACTCTGTTTTGCCAATTCTCGAGAACCATTCTGTCATTGGTTCCACTGAGCTGCTTGATTCTTTTCTTTGATTTTTACAAATATCAATTAAGCACCATAAGTTACCCTGTTCAATGGCTTTCTTACCTTTAGTTTTCCTTTCATCGGATTTTCAAAATTAAATTGCCTTTCTTAGCCTAATGCCACAATTGTGATCACAATCTGTCTCTGCTTCTTATCTTTGCAAGGAATGGAACCAAATCGACTTTGATACCTCAAAATTCCCAAAGCGATCCACCAAAACGTCCAAATCTCTGGTTTCTTGGAAGTAATTTGTTATTTTTCTGCTATACAAATTCTGGTTTTGTTCTCCTCTGCATTCCTTTTGGAAAGGGATTGCAAATGACGGGGGGTTTTCATTGTTGAAGAACTCTCGAAATCATTATGAAGTGTCAACTCTTTTTTATCTTGTGGGACTCACACTTTAAAGAAGAAAATGGAAATTATAGGTGAAAGAGTAGCTGAACATGAAGAAAAGTTTAAAAGAATGAAAACATAAATTATAGCATAACATTAGTGATCTTATTCTTCATTTGTACAAACTGATCTGTTTTTTGCCTGGATTCTTATTCGAAGTGATTCACATGTAATTCTGTATGGCTAATTGGTTCTGGATTGTCTTTAGGGCTTTTAGTTGATGGCCTTCTTCCTCTTCCAATTGGCCTCGGTATATTTATCCATTTCATTCAACGTGCTTCAAGGCAAGACATGTAGATTATTTTGTAGATTTGTTTTGCTGAATATTTGATCTATTTTGACTTTATTTTTGAAGCAATGACATCATTTTGAAAGATCCTATCTCCTTTGGTTAAAAAATAGTCTAATCATTATTATTTTTGTTTATAATTTGATTTGAGCCAATTCTGGTATGTTACAGTAACCAATAAACATCTGGGCGTCGTACATGGATCAGTAACCTATTACTGTACAGGCCGATAGTAAACATGTTTACCAAGACATCATGTAAATTGGGAGTGCTTGTTGAATTTCGAAACATTCAAGTTTGATCTTATTTAATTAGTTTAATTAAGGCCTTGGAATGTTTTAGGAAGCAAGAAGTCGTTTATATAATGATGCAAGTTTGATTTTATTGCTTTATACTTATTTTCATTATCTTAATTGTTTGATTTCAAAAGATTCTAACGCACCGACATAGCTAGACAACATTTAGGAATTAGCCTGATTGGTGTTATCTTTCTGTCAATGTAGCAGAATATTCTAACGACACCAACACAGCTAAGACAGCAAGTGGGCATTGCTTCTAATGATTAAAGGAAATTCTTAAAATCAAGGTTGGTTTTATCTTTTCGAGAGCCGTATACAGCTGATCATGCTGAACCTAGTTTGCTTGTGTAGCATATATGTTCGAATTAGATTATAACTTGATTATGAGTGAAATAGTTTTATTATGATAACAGTTCGTATTTACACATATGATAGATAAGATGTGGATAAATTTCACATCAAGGAAGATTGAAGAATACATTAGAGGGGTCACTAATTTTTTTAAACTTTGCTTTTGAGAAATCATTTGAAGATGGAAAATTTTGTGGTGTCCTTGCGTGAAATGTGACAACACATATGCGGTGTGTAGAAGAGATGCCTTTGATCACATAATATGTGATGGCTTTCTTAAAGGTTATGTTTGATGGATTTTTCATGGGGAGTTCACGGGTACATCGACTATTCAAACTAATGTAAAAGAAAGAGGGTTAGAACATGCACTGATAGGCCTTTCTATGATATGATGATCGAGAGAGCTATCAATGGTGATATAGGTAATGTTCATACGGTAGGTGCTAATCAAGGGCAACATCATAATCAAAGGCTTAATAGTGACAAGCTTTTTGATTTACTCAAAGATGCGGAGGTACCATTATATCCAAATTCCAAAAACTTTTCAAAGTTATCCTACATAATTTATTTGTTCCATATTAAGTGTTCTAACAGGTGGATTAATAAGTCCTTCAATGCATTATTGGAATTGCTCAAACTCACGCTCCCAGAGGAGAATACATTGTTAGGGTCCTACAAGAATTGAAAAAGATTATTTCTACGGTAGTTTTGGGATATGAAAAAAATTCATGCTTGCCCTAATAATTGCATGTTTTGGAAAGAAAAAGGCGAATGAAGAAAATTGTTTGAAATGTGGTGCTTTGAGGTGGAAAGAAAACTTGAATGGTGTGGAAGATTAGGATGTAGATACTTCCTCAAAAAGAAAGAAGCAAGCCGTAAAAGTGTTACGCTATTTTCCTCTTATCCAAGATAACAAAGGCTTTCTATGTCTTAAAAGACACCCGTTTTATGACAAGGCATAAAGAGGGTCAAATCAGAGATGAGCGTTTAACGCATTTGGCAGTTTCTTCAACTTGGAAAGAATTTGGTTCTTGGTATCTTGAGTTTTCTTCTGACCATAGCAACATTTACTTGGCATTGGCTTCTAATGGTTTTAATTCATTCAAGACTATGACCTATAGCACTTGGCTTGTTGTAGTGATAACTTACAATCTTCCTTTACGAATGTGCATGAAGCAATCCAACTTTATACTCTTTCTACTTATTCCTGGTCTAAAAGGTTTAGGAAATAATTTAGAAATAATTTAGAAGCATACATGCAACCTTTAGTAACTAAATTGCAATAACTATGGGAAGTTGGTTTGCGGACTTTTGATGCCTTAACAAGTCAACTCTTTCATCTACGTGCTGCATTCATGTGGACCGTTAACGAATTTCTATCATATGCCAACTTATCTAGATGGAGTACTAGGGGAGAGTATGCATGTGCTTGTGGCTATGATATTGCTTCTAAATGGTTTAAAACATAGTAAAAAGACGCGTTTTATGTGCCATCATTGGTGGCTAGAGCCTAATCATAGGTATCGCAATGATAAGCTCTCTTTTGATGGGACCCAAGAACATAGAAGTGCTTTTTCTCCACGATCTAATAACGATGTGTTAAGGGAATTTGAATCTTTGATGTTCAATAATAGCATGTAGGTATTCTGTTACACATTGTGTAGATTCCGGTATTTTTGGCAAGAGTTAAGAGTTTTATAAGGTGAGAGCAAACACTTTAACTTATAAAAACTAAATTCTTAGTTTGAACTTGTATATTTGTTTATTATTTTATAATGATAATATTTAATTTCCCTTCGTACATTTGTTTTTTCTTCTCAATTATAGTAGTTGTCTTGAAATGGCCAAACGCAAACTCCTAAATATTTTTTGTGCAAATCGCAACACCAAGTCTCATGTTCAACCTCGAGGGCAGCAACCTATGCCTCCACAGCACGAACAACAATCTCCGGAGTAGCTTGCTTCTGGTTCTGTGCAGAAACCATTAGAAAATAACATAGGCACAGGAACACAACCCTCGGGTATATAGGAAAAATATTTTTCTTGGACATAATTAGTTATAAAATATCATCATCTATCCTTGAGTTGTTTCTTTCTCCTCCTCTTTCTTTTTTTTTGTTATTGTTTCTATGCAGATAAAGTTCCAAGTAAAAAAGTTAAAGAACCAAATGAAGAAGGGCGTGTTAATTGTATGGAAACGATTGCTACTTCCTCCTTTGATAGATTCGTCCTTCACATTCTCAAATGCACCGAAAAAGAGACTTGAAGGAATTGACAGCTGAGATTCAAGGATTGAGAAAAGCTTTGACGATTGTTTTATCCATGCTTCAAAAGCAATTTCCTAATGAAAATGTGAATGCTTTAATTAATGCTACTTGCATAGCTAATAGAGAGGTATACTGTATATAATTTTGTTCTTTTAATGTTATGATGAAATAAGTGAACGTCATATACTTGAATTTTCCTTCATTTATATTAATAGGTGCTTGATGATAAAAATCAAGTACCCGATGATAACAAACAATCCTCCATATCAAGCAATCAACCTAATCAAAATGAAAATGGTATGCTCCTCATGCCTTGATAACTTCTCATATGGACATTAGCTTGCATTCCTTCTATAAGAAAACACCTTTACATAAATCTGGCTCTAGAAAACAAGTATGAGAAATATGGTTTGACATAAGTGCCTTCATATATGTTTTGATTAAGTAATTCAGAATGTTTGCCTGAAATATGGATATTAGGTTGCATTCACTCTATAAGACTTTGAGCCTCAGGCTGGTGATGTTTATTGGATTGGTGTTTGTCTTTGGTAACCAAAATAAACGGTCCCTAAACCTAATTGATGTGGGACTATTCAAGCTTTGATAGCTGCAAAATCCAGATATGCCCTATCCCTGGAACAGGATCCAAATATCTCAATAATTGAAAGCTGATATGTAGCCTTGCAATTTGTATCCCCTTTGTATTCAATGTTTGCGCTTGAATTTTTTCAATTTCCGGAAAAGGATTTTTTTCCCGTTATGCATACTTCCATTGACTGCTATAGCCGTGCAAAGTTTCATGTTATGACATAGAGTTGGCTCCTTGATGCCTTTGCTGGTATCATATACTCTTTATCTTTTTATCTGATAGAAGCTGCCATTTTTTGAAAGATCCATCCTATGCATGAGAACCCCATAGCTGGAGGCTGGAGCCAATACGAAGAAATTGTTTAAAGAATTATTTATTCATGCTAGGTCACTCCAACGTTAATTCTTTCTTCTTCCAACGTTATTACTATGGTGCTCCATGAAATTTCAAAATAATTTTTATTAGTTAATCCAACATCGGGTCTTTCTTATTTTATCCCTTTTATTTACATAAATATATGCACTTGCATAATCATACGCTTCGAAGATTATATTTCTCATTTGTAAAATCAAGAGAAATATTATATGCCATTCTTTCCTTTGGATTTAGCAAATATTAAACATGATTTCTCGAATAT
>JAQSVH010000004.1:18249324-18260701 GCA_029448705.1 Adansonia digitata
AGCTTAATCTGTGAGACATGCTTTCATGTTTGTTTGAACTTAAAACTGTGTTATACTTTAGTTGTTTTTGTGACTTATTTCTTTTGAATTATAAGATAATTTGTTTCCTTTATTTATTTTTACGAAAGGATTGGTATAATTAAAATTCCATTTTATTTTTACAAAATTAAAGGCTATTTATCAATATGACGCACAAAAAAAGCAATACTGATGGTTCAAACAACATTTGAGAAAAACCAAAAGTATCACTATCTATAGAAATATTGATTTCAAACCAGATATCATTTGTATTTGAGCCACTGAAACAAGCAGTAGTCATTATGCTTCGATCCACCATATGATGCTCCTACTTCTTTCATTTTTTATGCTCCTACTTCTTTCATTTTTTCTAGAAGTATTCGTCTCCAATACTTATGTCCAGCCAATATTTAGAATAGATATAAAGATACTATCCTCTAAATACATGAAAAAATTTTAAAAAAATTATACATATCTATGCCATACACGTATCCATATTTGAACCTCACACCCAAGTTCGAGTAACATAGACAATCCATGCCATCTACCTAGCTGCATAAACTGAATTTACCATCATTTATGGCTTAACATGCATTCCAAAGCAAATACAAGTGCTGTCAATCCGCCATATCCAAGAACTGTGGTGATGCCAATTTTTGTAATATAGATGCTTGTTAGACTGCCAATATCACTATATATAACAATACATACATTCATGAAACAACTATATAAGATATGCTTCAGTCTCCATCTTACATTGCCTCAAGGATAAAAGAGCATCCACCATTGTTTTAAGAGGAAACAAGAACTCGAAAACCGCTTGAGTCAATGTACATACACTCGTTAATCGGAACCTTGCATGAATGGTGTAGCAAGAACAGTATAACATCTAAACATAAAGATCAGGATCCGATATTTTCTTCTTTCTTCACGCACATCATGGAGGTGAAAGATCACCAAACATGACAGCTAATGAATGGGTTAGCATTACATCATGTGGCAAGTTTGATAAATGGAAAGATAGATCGACATTGCTTAGCAACATGAATGGTTAAGTTGAAATTCGAAAAAGAAGGCACGTAATATGAAGCGGTGACACTTATTCTTCATTTGCAGCCGGGAATAGATTATGCACCTGTATACAACAGCAGAGAGCTGTAGTGTTCTATGAGGTATGAGGTTGAGTGTGATATATATCGTCTTATCTGTAAGGATTTATGCGTACGGAAAACTATATGATCAAAAAATAATCTTAAATGTGTAAACTCATTGCTTCAACTTCCAGAGGATCTTCTGCTTAGAGAAGGTGATGAGTTCAACATTTCCTGACCAAGCTCCTTCATCTTGTTGAGTAGAAGCATCTGCTCAGTCTCAAGCTGTACCATGTATTCTTCTTGCATATCATGAAGAGTTTCGAGTTCGCTCAACTGAGTTGAGATTCCTTCGAGGTTGTTATCCTCGATTAAAGATTGAAGTTTGATCATCAATTGCTTCATCTGTACACATTCATATTAAACAATATATGTCAGAGTTTAACATTATTGTATCTATTCACAAGCACAGTGATCAATGATGAACAACTCAAAAAACAGATCTCTTAATAAGTGAGGATCAATCGCTTCTTTTTCATCTAAAATCTATATTAATAAGCAATATAGAAAAAAAAAAAAAGGCTAAATAGGAGAATGCAATTGAAAATCTGATTTTGAACATATCAAATTTGCTTTGTAGTGGTTATATTTCCAAGTCCGAAAACTTAGTAAACCATTTTGAAAAACGACCACTACATATGGTGTTGACAGCAATATGTAATAACTTGATGTTGAACTTGCCAGATCATAATTCGTTTTTACAAAGAAATGTGCAGTTTCTAATACTTCTAACTTATTATATTAGTCTTGAAAATTTTGAAAAGGAATTTCATCATAATGCATAGGACATGTTTTCACCTGGCTTGTTATTTGATGTGCTTTTGTTAAGGATGGTTCAGGGTCCAGACTAGGACGCTTTTGTAGTTCGGGAACTTTTCTTGTAACCTGAACATGAATTTCTCCCCTTTTGACCCCTTGAAGCGGTATCCACTTGTCGGACATCTCATTTGGAGGCAGTCTCTGATATTCTACAACGCAATAACCTATGCTTGATGTTGGTAGCACTGCATTGTGGTCTTTTACATGCAACTCTAAAGGACTACCATCATCGGGGAATTCGAAAGTTTGATGCCACTGAGGATTCAATGTTTTGTACATAACCTGAGGAACAATCCACGGAACCATTGAAAACTACTGAAGCGTATAGGATATAACAAAATGAAAAAAATTGAAGGATAACAAATGAGTTCTATAATCTAAGGAATTCATTTGCAGAATATTAACCACCAAAATAAAATTTTAAAAAAAATGAAATAGTAGAATTAAAAAGCAATAAACGTGCATCATTGAAGTCCTATTTTTATCAAAGCCAAAAGTGCAATGCAAGCGTTTCAAAATAAAGTTGTCTCGAAACCTTTGTTCGTCTCTTCAAGTTTCCATAGTGTACCCTCACATATGGATCACTTGTCCCCCGTAGATCAGCAGCTATAAGATCTCTTGCTTCAATAAGCACAAGTTCAATCCAACCATTGCCAGGATATCCAGAAGCCTTGCAGAGCCAAAAGAAGAAAAAAGGAAAATAGGAAGACGTATCAGCATAGACATACTTGAGAGTGAAGGTCATCAAATAGCAAGCCATAGAAACTGTAAGATCTTTTTCAAACCGAAGTACAGTATATTGGATAGGTCAAGCAGGTAAATTTGAAAGTGCTTCCCAGCTCTCACTAATGCACGTAACCATGTTAATCGAACACATGTACGCATGTGTTCATGGTTTTCTTTCTATGAATAAAACAAGTAAGCATATATCTCAAACTTCATTTATAGTTTTTTTCTTTTTTTTTTAATTCTTTTTAACCATAAATTTCTAATGTCAATGATATTCACACTACCCTATTTATTAATTCTTTTTCTGCAAGTTTGTATATTTTTATGCACTCACCAAAGGAAAAAGTGAAGCAGAATAGCCACTATTGTTTTTCTTTAGTAAAAAGATTACAGGAATGGTCTTTCACTTCATACTAGTAAAAAGTTGCCCTCTATGTTACTTGGACTACAGTGTGAGTGTTGGATATGAGTATGTTCAATTTTTTAAAAATGTTTCTATGTATTTGGATGGTCATATCCCCGTATCAATGTCCAAAATGTGTCGGACATGGATTCTTCAAGAAAAATGAAGAGCCGTAGCAACATATGTTACCCTTGATCCTTCATAGTCATTGATGCTGACTGCTTCTATCCGAATTCTTAGTTCTCCTGAATTCACTTTCTCAAGAGGAACCCACACATCCCTCACCGACTGTTCTGCCAGCCCCTCAAGACTTATACGTGCGCTACCGATGCTGTCATCTCCGAAAACCTCTTCATTATAGCATTTTATCTTCAGGTATTCGCCACCTCCTGTTTCATCAAACTCAAACGTCTGATTCCAGGTCGGATTAAAAGAATGCGCCGTCTTGGTTTTCAGGAGCCCCTGAAAAGAAGGTTCATAGCAAAACATCGGGGATAAACATAATAATTCTAGCATGTCCATGTGTAAATATGAACACTTTCAACCTCAACTGCAACATTAGAGCTACCTTTCCGTACTGCAATTTAACATATGGGTTACACTTCCCGAATTTGTCTTTCGTAATAAGATCCTTCCCTTCCACAACAGTTATATTAATTTTCCTTCCAGTTCTTGAAAGGAAGTTCGATGAGCCATTCAACGACGGTTGTGAGCTAACTTGGAAGTTTTTGAAGCTAAGAGAACCATCAGAAAATTGCCATTCTTTTACCACAAGCCTCACTGCCAACTGATAGATGTTTACAGGCAAGAGGACGGTTTTAGTCAGCAAATGTAGAATCAATTATTTTAAAAATGAAATTCAGATGCACGTACCTCATACGTGAAATTATTTCTACTAGTCATTCAACATTAAAACCAAGAACAATTCTGGTAGTTGGAGAAACCTACCGTTAACGTGGAAAAGCAAACAAAAGCCCTACTGAAACAGTAATTTGTTCAATTTTTACTATATTTGGTTAATGACAAATAAAAACAAAGATTTACTCATGATTTGGTTGGTAGAATTCAAATCCAACAATTATGTCATCCTTTTAATTGTTAGACTAATTAATCAGTAGCAAATCCTAGTTGGTCCGCCAGAAGTATAGAGATTTATAGATGATTTTATTCAAAAAGATGTCAATTGTAGCACGATTTGAATCCTCAGCCAACAAAGTTTTAAAAGCATTAGGCAAGGATCTCTGGCACCCAAAATGCATCCATATATCCCCATTACATAATAACATCATTTAAATAAAACATAATCCTTAATTATAATATTTCTTTCTATGAATCCTAAATTAAGATAATCAAGCAATATGTTTATAGAGGAAAAGTAAGGAGAAGAAAAGTGACATCACACCATACCTCCCCTCCGCTGACCCCTTCAAATGGAAGAACCATTTCGACTGCTTTGCCGCCAAATTCAGAACGTCTGGCTATTACACCAGAGTCTGGTCCGATTGCCCAGAAGGTCGTGGAATCATCTGTAACATATTTCATCTGCTCAGAGGACAGGGAAAACGGAAACAACTTATCAGTGCCATAAAAGATTATGACCATAAAAAATGTATTGAAAATTTGAATGTTGTCAGATGACTTATGCTGTTGCCAATACTCAATAGCATGTTCCTAGGGCATATTTGTCAGTTAATTTTCAGAAGCTGGAAACTTTTGAAAATGGGAAAACCAGAGGCAAGTATAATAGAAAATTAGAGGTTACTTATCCAATTGAGACCTCCTGTTACGCAACTAAGCTACTTATGTAAAAGATGTTAACATTGAGTAAATTTTATCCCTAGAGCTGTCCCAAGGTTCAATCTATCGCATGCAGTTCATTTCCTTACAGAAACCACTGGAAAGTCATGGATCAACCTTTGGCTTAAATTTTGGTAAAATTAGCATGAATTATGACAGTACCTTAATCTCACAACTTGCTAGATAGTCATACTTCACACTGCCAGGAGTACGCTCGTAGAGATGGAATCGAACAGTTCCTGTACTATCATGTAAAACCATGTTAAATGTTGAATCCCATCGAGGACTGGACCCGGCCCTCAAATCCGTTCTTCTAGTTAACTCTCCCAACTCAACTTCAACAAATGTCTGTAGATCTTTGTAGTCAAAGTGCTCTTGTAAACCATCTACGGCAAAAGCCGGTTGCCTTCTTGATGGGCTTCCTTTCAAGCTACTCCTAGAAAGTTTACTCGCAGAAATGACTGTCACATAAATAATACCACCAACAGCCTTCTTCCTTAAATCTACCGCTGGTAAAGAGAAACATTGACGGCGAGGTTCAACCATTGTCTTAGCTAAGGTGTCAGTCAAAAGTTTAACCTGAAAAAGAAAAACAAAAAACAAAAATTAGCCCACTACTGTAAAGTTAAGGTTAAAATTATCGAAACAACCAGTTGGACTTGCAACTATATATTGAGAACATTTATAACCTCTGGAGAGCGCAAGTCTGGGAAAAGTGTTTGGTCCAACAACTCTAAATGGAAGCATTATTTGCACAAAGCAGCAGGAGGTAAAATAATGCAATTTAGAACCAACTGATTATACTAAAAAATATCAGACGAAACATAGTTTCAGAGCATCAATGTTTTCTTTCGTTTAATTATAGAATAAAGTTAGCTTTCTAAGTAAATCTCTCTTGCAAAAACCAAGAAAAAGGAAATATCAAGGAAAACATACCAACCAAGAAGAAACACCAGGCAGCTCTGTTGCAGGTAGTGATTGACTTCCTCCACTGCCAAAAGCAACAGTTATCCTTACTTCAGGAGTAGATATAAACGAGTAAAATATTGCTTTACCGTCCAGTACTGGCATCAAGAGAAGCTGTCGGAATGTAAATTAAGTAGAAAAATCAATAGATCAAAATTTATATATGTGGGGAGTAAATAACATTTACAACTCATGAATAGTAGTAGACTTGTTCAACTTTAAAATATGGGCAGCAAATAATTGGATCGCAGCCTTTTGAAGCATGAAGCAACAGTAAAGGAACCAAAAAAAAAAGAAAGTAAAAGAACATATTATTTTTGTATATATAAATTGAATTTTTTTCTAATTGCACCAGACATTCTATGACTTGGAAATGAATAAAGATAATTCAAACAGTAAGTCCAATCACTTGCCATAGACAATGCTGATAAACAAACCTGAAGGAGGAAAATAAGTTACGAAGGAACATGGATAATTAATAAAACAGAAGCATTCATAAAAAAAGTTATCGATTTTCCATATTCGAAGACTTCTAAAAGTATAACCACAAGCCATTCAATCAAATAGATCAAGTTGTCGGATAGAAACTTCATCAAGGGAAAAAAGAGAGAGACAGAGAGAGAGAGAGAGAGAGAGAGAGAGAGAGAGAGAGAGAAAGTGGAAGCCGTTGAACATACATCACCCTTGATATGAAGGCTATTTATAATAATCTTTGCAGTTCCAAAGAATGGCTTGGCCACCTTGGCAAGCAACATAATGCTGAGGTCAGTTGTGTCCCAGTCAAAACCCAAGCGCATAACTCGCTGTCAAAATGAACAAGAGATGCTTCGTGAAGATCTTAGATTTATTTCATGGCTCAGGGGACAGAAATTAAACCATGAGACAAAAGCCAAACTATTGCAAGAAAGCAAAACTATCAAGTATAAAACAAGATCAAGTATTAAACTGTGTTCATAAAGATTACCGAACACCACAATGAAATATTTCCTTGTCTTGCCGTACAAGACCAGGTTTAAAATGTTTCTTTTCTTTGAAAGACCATTTGTTAAGCTTCAAAATTTTGCTTAAAGTTAGTCACGAGCCATACTTGAATTAGCAATCTTTTGTACCTAGTTGGACCAAGTCTTATTATCTTTGCATAAGAACAGGTGGTTAAAGCAAACAAAAGGAAAGGGCTTACAGCCTCCTTCCGTCTGTGATGAACAATCTTTGTTACTCGAATTCAGGTATGAGCGTCGAATACATGTATGTATCTAACACGAGTATGTTTAATTTTTCGAAGTTTTTCCATGTATTTGGAGGGTCCATGGAGGTTCATTTCCCTATACTCATGTCCAGAAATGTGTCAGACACAAGTATTGTACACGGGTACTTCAAGAAAAATGAGAGTCGAAGCAACATAGTGAACAATTATAGGTAACCTATGATACAAGAACACAAGATAACCATTTGGCCCTCTATACAGTCATATAAAAAAACCATTTAGATATGTTGAAGTTAGAAAAAAAAAAATTAAATTAACCTTTGATAAGAAAAATAAGCATTGTAAAGATTTACTAGCCATTGGCATAAAAGAAAAACATAAATACCACATTGTAATATGGTTAACCTCAACTAACTATTTAGATCAATTGCACTTCCTTAACCTCAATCGACCATCCATGATAAATCTTACTTTCTTAGTTTTTGCTTGAAATCCATCCGACTTAACCAAACTGCATACCAAATCTTACCATCTTTCAAACATCACTGTGCTGCGATGCAGATGGTTTTTTTTTCCCCCCTTCTCATTTACTCAGTTTGTTTCTTTGTTTGTCTCATTCACTCCACTTTCTTGTACTTTATTTTTTTTTTTTTTTCTCATTGTGGTTATAAGCATCACTGCAGTTACATGTAAAAGTTCAGCATCGTCTTCCTATCTCGCACATCTTATTTTAAACTTTAATTTGATGGTATTATCTTTTTCTGCTCTTTCTTCTTAGGCTTGTTCTCTCTCACTTTCTTTTGGGCCGCAATAGCATCTTAAAAACCAAAGGGGGAAAAAAAAAGAGGAAATGCAGTGATAGAGGATAATTCATCCAGCTGTTTCTTATTTGATTCAAATGAAATTCAAGCCCAAAACCAGGTGAAGCAAATGTCAAAGTGTTTTCTTCAGCGACTAATTCCTAGTTCACGACATAACTATTGAAAACAAAGCACCAAAATGCAAGAAACATGATTAACATGACAGAGATGGAAACAATGACAACAAATATCAACATGATGGAACAATAAATTGCTGAACGCTAATTACTAAAAAGCAGCCAAGCATCCGTCTTTTTCATATCAACCCTTCATTTATTTCATAGCGGTGAACAAGGGGGAAAAAAAAGAACTCTTAACAAGTTATTATTAAATTTGCAATGGTGAAACCAGAAAGCAAACCTGATCACCTGAAGTTGACCAGCGAGTCCCATGAAGACCCAAGCACGGTGGAGATGACCCTAATGAAAATTCCAGCAGTTCTACTTTTTCCTACAATTAACATAAAAAAAAAATCAAACTGTTAGTTAGAACATTTTTTTTTCCTTTAAAAAATGAATGAAAACTATATAAAAAACTTACAATAAGTCTTGATTTGCGATGTTTCAAGCGTTTCTGCATGCAAGAAAATTCACTTAGTAATTTAATTAAGAAAGAATATCTGTAAGTAGAAAGCAATAATTAAGACTAATGCTCCCCTAGAGGAGCACAACTGAGTATTTCTTCAAATATAATATGTCTTAATTGGCCTTAGATTTAAGTTTAAGGTTTGTTGCGGCCTTATATTCAACTTGGACCTCTTTATTTATGCCAAACTGCTTTTGGTTGGATTCTAAACATACCATGTTATATAGTAGACACTTATGTTTGGTTCTTGATTAGAAACATCATGTTAGCTTTTCAATAATTTCCGCAATGATTAAGGGACCTCACTTTATTAAAACAACATTCATTTCTACTATAGTAAGTTGGTAATAAAATTCATGCATGTTCCTTAGTTTATATCGATGTGATTAATACAAAAAAAAAAAAACAAGACAAGAAGGTAACAACAATAGACACAATTAATTTCAGCATTAATATTTTAATAAAATCAAAGGTGGCAATTCATCATTGTCCCACAAGAATGTTTCCTTTAAAGGCCAAAGAACCACTTATATTGCAAAAGTTATATATATATATATATATGTGTGTGTGTGTGTGTGTGTGTATATATGGGGGTACTATGATGGTACTCTGACATAGGCACATGTATCAATCTCTGATTAGAGAGGGATGGGATGCAATGTAAATACTTGTCTTGCCCGTTACCCTCCCCTTCCTACTGGAAATAAAAGGAATAGAGGGTAGAAAGAATACTAGAAGAACATTCAAATTGTCTATCAACATAACCATTGAAAGCTGAGATTGGGATGCAAATTCAGGCATATCCAAGTCCATATAAACATGCATATATGTGTCTAGGTGTGGGTGTTGCTTCTGATGAGGCAATCCAGTGTCCACAATGTCAGTCTAGAAGGAATTCTAGTTCAAACATTCCATATATTTTCAATAAGATAAACCAATTTAAAACCAGCATTATAATGAGACTGAACTCATTACAGATTGAACTCAAAATCATCAAACTTTTGTCAGAGTTTAGTCCGCTGAAGAAATTTCTAAATTTTCACCACATGCAAGAGGGTGGGATTTGATTATAGGCCCTTGTTACAATTGCCAAAGTCTTTAGCAAGTAAACTAGTTAACAAGGTCCAGCCTAGTAACCTAGGGAAGAATGACAACAATAATTATGACCATTTGAAAGAATCGATCAAATCGTTTTTCCATGTACACAAATGACAAAGAAACTAACAAAAGATGGAGAAACATAGTCAAGACAAAGTTGTACTTCTGAAAATAAATAAAAATCATTACACAATTCTCACCTCAACAATGGATATGAACCTTGATGAAAGCTTTGGATTCATGAAGTTGGACCAGATCTCCATTAAAAGCTTGTTTAGCCACTCACAGTGCTCTAATGGTGTTATTGGCTGCTTAAAGATGCAAGTGATTGGAACGTTAACCTGACAGAACTCGCATTTTTAAGAAGTAGAAAACTAAAGAAAAGCAGCAGGTACCGAGGTACTTAGTATAACCCGCTTCCATTTTTTATTCAAGTCTTCAACAACCATTCCCTGCTGATAGTTACCATACTGCAATGGAAGAGAAACACCTTATGTCACATCATAAAATTTTAGATATTGATTGCCATCAACGCTGAGCTGATCGGTGAAGGAGAAATTGTTAATCCCTACATATAAAGAGACTTCTTTTTCTTTATTCAAAATTTGAGATATTAAAAAATAGTTCTCTAATAAAAATCTAGTTTTTAGTATGAAGTAAGGTCCAAAGTGAAGAAGAAAAAAACATAAAAAGAATGAGCCACAATCACAATCAAAGAGCTTAGCTTTGATTTTTAAGTAGCTTGAAACAGAAAACCATACAACTTAGTGGGAATCCAATTTTGAAACAAAAAATATTCCTTTGAGAAAAAGAAATAATAAAAACGGAAAGGTCTGACAACTATCCTGATGAAGAGGGCAAACAGCAATTGGACTTGCATAGTTGCTCTAAATCTTTTAATGCAACCTTACTATGTTGCTCCGACTCTTCATTTTTCTTAAAGTACCCGTGTCCAACACATATCTAGATACAGATATGGGAATATGACTCTCTAAGGACATGAAAAGCTTAGAAAAAATTAAACATACCCATGTCGGACACGTACTCATATATGGCACTCATATCCAAGTTCGAGTAACTTAGCAGCCTTCATAGCTAAGTCATAGCTAGCTGAATCTCCAAAATCCTATTAGCTATTAGTCTAGTAAAAGGCTTAGGACTATGCCTAGATGGCAGAATATCCAACTAAAACAAGCATAGGCATGCAACGGAATCACGATAGAATTTAATATAACCACTTGCCCGTTCAAAAATGAACTTCAGGTGCTGTACTCGTCTTTAAAGTAAGAAATGATATTTGCCATAAGACCCTTTGTGGTGTACGAAGTGCCAGATAAATGGATTTCTCATTATGTAATACAGTCATGTGACACAATGTTCCTTCCAGTGCGAATCATAGACTGGCTATCCGAAAACAAATCAAAATAGATTGCAAATAATAAAGCCAAAGTGAAAGCAATGTTTACAAGCCCAGCAAGTCATATCATATGAAGGTGGGGAAAGGAAGTTTTGATTAGGCAGGACTAGAGAGGGAAGATGGGAATCTAATAGTATCATCTTATCTATTAATTCTATGCAAATTTTATAAAAAAAAAAAAAAAAGGAAATAAAGAAAAATCTAATCCTATGCATAAGCCCTTTCACCTTTTAGACCTGATTAATGGAGCAATAGATAAGAGTAAGGGGTATTAAAGAATTTGTACTAAGTTCTCACTGCATCTTAATATCAGACAGAAAATCAATTTGC
>JAQSVH010000004.1:18282968-18301447 GCA_029448705.1 Adansonia digitata
ATGTCTCCTTAACAAGCAATGAACGCATGATCATGTGCAGTATTGCTTTGGGTTTGAATTGATTATCTTACTTACTAACCCCAAGCTACCAAATTGAAAGAGTATAAGATAGAAAAACAGTGATTATTTTAAATAATAGGCACTGTAGTTCGAAGTGATGTCTCCTTAACAAGCAATGAACGCATGATCATGTGCAGTATTGCTTTGGGTTTGAATTGATTATCTTACTTACTAGCCTCAAGCTACCAAATCGAAAGAGTATAAGATAGAAAAACAGTGATTATTTTAAATAATTCATCTATTATCCTTCAAATTAATTTACTTATGGCTCTCTAAATGGTTAACTAAATGTGCCAACAACCTCTTCGCTAAGTGACAAAAGACTTGTAGTAGCATGAGAGCTTAGATTCAATCCTAACTTTCCCTTCTCAATTTCTAAATTAATTAAAAACTAGTTTACTAGATATATTAAGAAAAAAATTTCTTAGAAATCTTAAGAAGATGTTAAAGGAAAAAGCACACGTACCAGAAGCCAGACAGGTTTTAGGGCAAAGCTGATCGCGGCAAAAGCATAAGAACTCAAGCGATGTACTATTAGATACACATATTCCACCAGAATTCCTGCATGCCATACATGGAATCATGTCCTTGTGATACATTACATCAAACCCTTTATTCCAAGCATCCACTATTTTGTCCGTTCCAGACCGGAGTTCATCAAATTCGCCTTGATTAACCGGAACTGTAACACTGATTCTACAATCTGTGAGTTCTGAGCGGTAATTTCTTAAAAATGATTCGTCCAGGTAATACGCATAGCTGTTGCCATTGGATCCGGATGGGCTGCAATCAAATCTATTTTCGGAAGGAATTTCATCTACAAGAGGGCAGCCATAGAATATAGTGAGATTTCGAATCGTTGCAGCAAAATCAAAGAGGTTGTGGTTTAATGAGATGCTATGGAATTGTTGAGGACAAGGATCTTCCCAGATATCAACAGGTGCAATGCACATCATCTCAGCATGTTGACTTATGTTTAATACACGGAACCTCTGAGCACTAATACTTATGACAGTGGACTGATTTTCTTCGCACATGAGCTCGAATCCTTCATGACCGCAGTTTCTTGGCCGCAGACTTCCCCAGAAAGGGTATCCAATGCCTTGAATAGTACCACAATTAAATGTCTTATTGCATTCCAGGAACTGTTCATTGACATGGGAATAAGTTATGGGGAGAACAAATAAGATGAAGATGGAGATGATGGAGATAGAATGTATCATGGGAGGAAAGAAGGCATGGATATTCATTTATGGAAGAACAAGATGATGATGATGAGAGAGAGAGAGAGAGAGAAACTGGAGAGATGGAGGCTCAATTATTGATAAGAAAACAATGGTAAATTAAGCAATCATCTTCGAAGAGATGAGCAAATCAGCACCTTTGCTTAATATAATGGATAGAGGGGCAAGGCTGCTTGCTTTGAGGAACAATTAGCGAAGCAGTTGAGGTTAGAATTTTGGATGAGAGAGTGAGAGAGACGGCTGCTGCTCAGTCTTGACTTCTACTATTATTTAAGAAATTTTGGTTGAAGTTCAAAGGTGGCTAATATCTACTGGGCAGACAAGGCCTACAGGCGAAAGACTAAGCAGAAGGACAAAGTCGCATAAAAATAATACAATATGCTTAGCCAGTAGTGCCAATGCCAACTAAAATATTTGAGCCAATAGGAAATGGTGTTTAGAGATTACAGCTCATTGTTAGGTACATGCAATTGAGGATATAGCCTCCCAGCCTTCTCATATTTTTCCATATTCTAAAGTAACGGTGTAGAGCAGTCCAAATAGAAAAAGAATTTTTAGCAAAGTATGAGCGGGACAGGGAGGCTTCTCTCATCCTATCAAATGAAAGGCTTACTAAATTGTTCAACCAATTTCAAAAAGCTAAAGATGGAAAATTCTACCTCAGAAAAAGGGTCAATACGTGACCGTATTTGCGGAGGGAGGAGAAATCGTATTCCGATTGGAAAATTTGAAGGGGCATTTGATAATGGTTGCCAAAGTGAATAGAACGCTTCTACTGTTCAAGACGGAGTGGCCTACGTGAACTCTAGGCCGGAGCCTCCTTGGCCCAACTTATGACGTTCAAAAAGCAGAGTCCAAGAACTCCAAAGAGAGCTTTGTTAAACGAAATTAGCGGTTTAAATTTTAATAGAAAAAAAATGGAATTAACAGTTTTTTTATGTACTCATTGATACCGAGAGAAAGGGGGGAGAGATGTTTAGAAATAAGCTGAAGTTTATGTATTTTATTAATATTATTATCACTAAATTAAAATATTGTAGACAAAATTAATAGTGTAAATAGTAGTACGGTTTTAGGTTTTCAAAGTAATTTAAAAAATATATAATATTGTTTAAGTTCGTTAAAATTTAATCCGTTGTAAAACTTTGTCTGAGAACTTGGATACGACTTTAATTTTTTAATCTTTAACTAGATTAAAACTTGTGCTCCACTATAGATGTATTTAGATATGCTATGTAAGTTTAGACTAGAGGTGCTCATGGATTAAGCTTAAGTTTGATATTAATATTATTATATTTGTTTAAATTTGGTCCAACCCGAAATATGAACTTTGAATTTTATCCAAGCATACTCATATTTATACATAGATAGTCTAAGTCTGTTTAGGTAGACTCATATTATATTTTTTATAATTTATTTTTTAAAAAATATATTTTTTAAAATTCAATCTTTGTTAATTTAATAATTTTCTTTTATTAAATTTAAAAATATAAATAATTTAACCTAATTTTTAATATTTATACTTTAATATAACATATATATTTTTTAGATAAAAATTAAATAATATATAAAATATAAAATTAATATATATTATCTAATAGTAAAATGGACGAGACCAGGTCAGACTCTAGCCTTGAAAGTTGGAGCCAAGTCTTAATTCATTTTTTAATCAGGCTTAATTTTTTTATCTCTCCTAAATATCAGACGAGTCTTTAAACTTGAGCAAAAAGCTCAACCCATAAGCAAGTCTAGTTTAGATTATGAAAAAAGTTGATTGAATAATATATAATTTTCAATTAACTATTTTATAAGTAGCTGGCATTTTCTCGGTTGTTTTTTTAAGCTTATCATAATATAATAAATGTCATCTTTGTCCTAGCTTAATTAATGGTTTAAGTTGGCTTCTTCTTAAAAGGAATGATTGTATATTGTTAATCTTTCTCCTAAATTAATTGATTGTATTTTTGTCATGTTTTAATTTATTTTCTTGTAATTATATCACGTCCAATATATAAGCTCTAGTTTAAATACCAAATGCTAAAAAAGCTAAAGGATAAAAACAAGTTTGATAATTAAAAGATACTAATAAATAAAGATACCCATTGCAGAAAAATACATAACAACAAGGGAAATTAGTTAAAGCACTAATTGTTAAAAAACCAAAGAATCCAAAAGACAAATTTTGGAAGATTGCTCAACATTTCAGGCTATCTACGTATCACCCCACCACTAGTCAATATCCTCTCTCACTTGCAAGCCATTGTTCTTTTACATCCCAATTGGTTACAGTTCAGGTTCCCTCCCTTTAAAAGGCGTCATCTTGCTTTTGCATTTTTAAAATGAAAGGGAAAAAAAAGAGGAAGGGTCCATAAAAGACTTTTAAATTCGTGTATAGGAAAAAAATGACCGTATGGCCTGTATGCTAACTTTTTCCAAAAACTAAATTTTTAAATTTAAATATTTGCCAATTTGTTTATGTGTCAAGCATGCCCCTGTTCATTCACTGGCCCATCTTCCGTGCTTTTAGTTTGACTATTTGGCCTTTTAAGTTATTGGCTTGATTTTTTTTCCTTTTGCTCCAGGAATTTTTCTTGTGTGGTTTGGGAGAAACAGGGAGGGAAGAATGTTGTGGACATAGCTATGTCCACATGTTGGTGATAGCCTGTTCCAATATATTTCTCCTCTGTTTTTTTGTTTTGCTACCATTATTTACTAGTTTCGATTGCTATTCTTTCGTTCCTCAACCTTAATTACCTGCACCAATTAATTATAGATGGTTTAGATTAGCATAGGAATGATTGTTTTGGCTTGAGAAAATGATGTCAGATGTGGGTAGTTTTTGATACATTCGTGCTAACGTGCCAATGATTGTTATTTATCTTTGGCACTTGCTTTCTCGTGCACCTTTTCTTCTTAGGTTTCGTAAGGTTTCCTTCATTAGGTTCATTATGCTACATGAAGGGGTCACATCCCTCATTGTTGGATTGGTGCTTGCTTCATATGCACTGCCTGATTACAGCTTTATTTTCCTATAGATAGTACATGTTTGCCCATTGTGTCATCCATCCTTTAGAACTAAAGCATGTCCTTAGATGGTGGACAGTGTAAAAAAAAATCAGTTCTTATTTTTTGTTGGTTGTTTTTTTTTTTTTTTTTGCTTTCCTTCTTACTGCTTTTGCATTTTTCTTTGTTCTGCTGCTGAAACTTTCACTCTTCTTTGTTTCTTGTCAAAATCTAATGCTTATTTTGTTCCTTTTAGGTGTTTTTTTGGATTTATTTTGGTTGTTTTTCCTTTATGCTATTGAAGGCTTATTTTTTTCCCTCATTGTCGAGAAAGTTGATTGGCTAGATTCTCGCAATGGGTAAGAATGCTGCTTTGCTATGTGTCCAAAATATTGCAAAAGCTAGAATTAACTAGTTTGAAATTAGATTTTCCTGCTTTTCTATTTGGTTTTATTACTATGATTCTTAATCTAAATGCATTTTGCTACTTTTCCTCATTTGGTTTTCTTTAGTTGTTTGCTTTGCATGTATCTAAGTTGGGTTTTCTCACGCTATTGGAAAAGGTTAATTTTTATTTGTCATTTTCTTTTAGGTTAATTAGGTTGATCTTGATGGTTGGTTTATGGAATGTTAGCACTATTGTATTTAGGTACGTAGTGGGAATGGTGTTTTGATGTCTACTCATAGTGTTGCGAAACTAAAATTAAACTTCGTTTAAATGGATTTTCTTGTTTTCCTATTTGATTCTTTATTGTAATCTTTAGTCCAAAATGTGTTGCTTAGCTTGATTACTTTATTTTTAATGGTTTTATTTTTGTTGTGTTGTTGCATAGATTTGTTACTTAAATATATATATATATATTTTGGGTTTCAATTGTTGCATTTATGCTTCATTTTTGTTTATGAATAAACAATCTTGAGGATATGTCAAGTGGTTTTCTTATAACCAAATGTGACAATATGTCAAAACTGTGTTGTTGTGTGGGTTTGTTGCTTAAATTTGTTTAAGCTTCTTTAAAAATGTTTGGGTTGTTAACCTATGCTGATTTCCATATATGAACCGACAATCTTCAAGGACATTTTAATGCTTTTGTTACCATAGAATGTGACAAGCCATTAAAGTTAAAATATCTTAAGAATTTTTGAATGTGGAATGATCAAAGATCTTAAGCTTGAGCTGAGACATCTATTGTCAATCAATCATTTACTTTTGGTGATAGGATCAATGATTCTTTTTAAGCTATTAAATGAAGGGTTGTTAAATTGTTGAGTTAAGATCAGTTGCTATTTTTAAAGGTGATTTACATGGTGTTCCAAGAAATGGTACTAGATGGTTATGGATCTTCTTTGTTAAATTCCTTTACTATGTCTAATATGAATGAAAGATATTGTTGTATTGTCCCTAATGTTGATGCTATTCAGTTTATGCAAGACTGTTCTGATTGTAGTCAATCTGTTTGAACAATGAATGATTTTTCACATTATTATTACGTTTTTTCCTTTCTATTCAAAAATTAAATCTCTACTTTCAATGGCTTTTTTATTTTTCAAGTTTTGCGATAAGCTTGGGCCTTTGTTTATGCAATATTCTATTATTTCATCTGTTTATGACTTAACTATTAGCTTGTAAGTTTTATCAACTATGTTCAATGGAATGTTATTGTTGATTTTGAATATGATTATATTTGAGTTGATAATGTTGCACTTTTTTCTAGTGTCGCTATTCATTTATTCCTTTTTTGTTGTTGTGTCTTTGTTGCTTTATGTTTTTCTTTTTATTTTTCTCTTTTGTGTTTGAATTATATGATCCTTTTTTAGTATGTGTTTTATTATTGTTACATTTAAATGTAATTATGGTTTCCATCATAATTTTGTAAAATAGCCCTCCTGTAGTTGTTGGTTCATTCTTATTCCATTGTCATTTATCTGATTTTTTGTTTGATTTGATCTTGCTAATAATTTTGCATGATATGATGATGTTTTGTGTGATTTTTTCCTTTAACTTTTTTCATGTCTTCGTTTGCTTTATTATTTTGCCAGGTCTATACTTCTAACCACTTAATTTAGTGGTTTTGATGCTATATGCCTTTTTTGTGATGCAAAATATGGTCTGAAAAAAGGCTAATGAAAAGCAGTCATGGATTTTCACCAGTTTTTGGTCTTTGTTGGAAGGAAGCTTTTATTACCTTACTTGCATATAAAAAGGGCCCTCTTGTTTTTTTTTGGATTTTTGGTTGGAATATAATGCTTCAAAAACCTCAACAAGATTTAGGTAGAATATTAGGCTATACAATATTGTGTTCTAGTTTACATCCATCAATGGGTGTGCTAATAGCATTAACCATGGCATTGATCTTTACATTTTTTAGATTAAAGGGCAGGTCCATCATTTAATTGGATCTTGGCTTCTTTCATGTGTTTATGCTTCCGGGATTGCAAAGTTATATATTTATGACTTTGAATGTGAGATTTCAAATAAGATAAAAGTTTTTGATGTTGTTTTTGGAAAGTCATCTCTGGATCTTTCAACTACTAAGGGATTAGTTCAAATATTTGATGAATTGAATGAAATTGTTAAAAGTTTTAGGATAACGAGGGACCTCTTTGCAAAAAACAATTTCTTACCTCTACATTTGGGCTTGCTTAGTTGTGCTGAGGGTGATGATAGATGGTATGGTGCCTGGTTCAAAAAATAGTCATTCCTTCATCAAGATTTTGTATTTGGTCCTTGATTCCTATTTCAAAATCACCAAGGTGCAATGAACATCTTTATGCATTTTGGTCATCTAGACTTGTTTATCACTTTCATATGTAATTCAACATGGCTTGAGGGATGCATTATCGATGCTTGCTAAGTAGAAGATTGAAGATAGTCTTGATATCTTAATAAGGGTATTTAAGCTTAAGCTTAAGTGTCTTATGGATGATTCGATTAAGATCAAACATTTTGGTAAAAAGGTTGCAGGTATAATTGTTAATTGTATCATTAAATAAGTTGTATTTATTTCTTGTAGGAGAAAGGTGCTTCAAGTTGATGGAATAATTAGGAAGAAAATTGGAGTTCACATTGATACTAGATTTATTATGCCCCTAAAATATTGATTTGATAGTTACAGACTAAGCGCATATAAATGCTGGAGATTTATGGTTGAATCAAATCTATCAAGTATCTTTTCAAGTATATAGACAAAGGTCCAAATAGAGTGAGAGCTATTACTGAAGAGGTTGTTGATTCATATACTTCTGATGGTATCCAAAATGAAGTTAAATTTGATGAGATAAAATGTTTCTTGATTGTATATATATTTTAAACCATGAAGCATGTTGGCAATTACTTAATGTGCATCATAAAAAATCAACAGTTGTTAAATTACCAATTCATTTAAAAGATCAATATTACATGTTTTTCCTTGATATGTTTGATTTGTCTAATGTAATTTGACAGCCTCTGTTGGACAAAACTATGTTTACTAAATGGGTGGAGACAAATAAAATGTATCCCCATGCACAAAACTTAAGATGAGTTTATTTCCTTTAAAAAGAGTTTGATCTCAATGAAATAAAGTATGAGAAAAAGGGGAAAAGAGAAAGCACTAGCTCATATCACTTTTGTACTCCCAACAGTCAATGAACTTCATTTTTTGAAGTTGCTTTTAAATATTGTAAAAGGTGCAACGAGTTATGACAAAATAAGGACAATTAATAGAATTTTGTATCCTTCATTTTAGAAAGCCTACGAAGCATTGAGTTTATTAGGTAATGATAGAGAATGGCATGATGCTATAGAACAAGTATAATTTTTGGGCAACAAGTTTTGAGCTTTGGAAACTTTTATAACTTTAGTCATGTTTTATGAGATTGCTAATCAAAGGGCATTGTGGGAAAAAAACTTTAAAAGTTATTAGGAGAAGATATCCAATATCATTTAAACAAAATGATTGGTTTAAGTCATTACAAGATTTCAAAGCCAGAGTTAAAGAACCATGTTTTGTTATGCTTTAGAAGAGTTATTTAACAAGAATGATTCGAGTTTGGCCTATCATAACTTGCCATTACCATTATCATATATTGGTCATATTATTAGTAATAGATTGTTGATAGAACAGATTAGTTATAATATTAGTGAAATACAGATTAAGCATGCACAATCTTTGGCCAAACTTAATGTAAAACAAAGAATTATTTATGATGAGTCTTTAAATCAATCTCTAGTGATAAAGGGAAAGTGTTCTTTGTTAATGGCCATGGTGGAAGAATAAAGATAGTCTTTTGGAAAAACTTATAGTAGCTATTCGATCAACAAGGAGGATTGTTTTGGCTATAGTTTCATTCGATGTTACATTACTTTCAATACTTAGTTTATTAATAAATCATAGAAAATTTTCTTTGAATCAACATAAATTAAAGACAATTTTTTCTTTTCCAACTTCTATAAAAAAATATTCATGGTTTATTCATTAAAATATATGCGAACAACAAGTAAATGACTATTTTGTTTCATGCTTCTGTATAATTTATTTGGTGGATTTTTACTTCTTAAATAATTGTCTTTAACTATTTCCTTTGGCTTCTTTAATTAAGTTTCTAAATGTGAATTTAACTGTTGTTCAAAAATACAAAATAATTTTTTACTTATGTTATTCCAAAATATTTTTAATTTAATATTGCAAATCTCTGATTTACATGCTAGCATATAAATGATCTACATCTATCTCTAATTACAGCAATTATCACTAGATTCTATGATAAAATACAAATGAGGCTTTCAAGCCATTTCTATTATTTATGGAAAATGACCACTAAGAAATGTACATAAGATTAAAATTGTCAAAAAAAATTGACTATTCTACTTCACAAATGGTTGGACAAGATTCACAAGGACTCAATTATTCATGATTGGAGATTTTGTAACTTTCAAATTCTACTTTTCTGAATCTTTTCATGTAAATGTCTATCTTAGATCTAGAACATTGATGACAAAAACTGATTTGAAAAAAAAAAAGTGTATGTACCAATTTCATCTGCTTAATTTATAACTTTATTTCCATTGTTTCCTTATTTTGAATTGTTCATTTTAATGATACCAAAGACCAAAGAGCATTCAAAGCAAGCAGCTGCATCAAATATTAACCATCAATAAGCTTTTCATGTGATTCCTAGAAATCATGACAATGAAGTTGGAACATTAACGGTCATGATAGAATCAGATGTTTAAGAGATCGAAATAGTTAATCCTTAATTTGAGCTCATAACAGTTTTCTCATCTGTTAATCTACCATATCTCTTGGTAATCAAAGCTGTATACTATCATTTAATATTCTTTTCACTAAATTTTAATTCAACTACCTAAATATTTCATAAATTGAAGATGTCATGAGGTTTTTCGCCAAGACTTACCATATCATGTCACAACATTAACCTTATCAAGTCTTGGTAAGGTGAAAACATTGTTAATCAAGTATTTTTGTACCTCTCATAGCAAAGCATTTTCAGCAAGATGGAATGACTTTGTCAAGGAAAATAATATCTAAGCACAAGATTACTGCATCTTCTAACAACTTGATGGTAGAAAATTAAGAGTCAAAATTATTCATCCTAGGTTGAACAAGATATAGAGCCTCAACCAAAAATCTTTGGTTTTTTTTTTTTTACTGTTTTCAGATGCACATCATCTTGATAACTTTTGTTATCAAACTTTTAACCTTCCCAGTTAGACTTAAGACCCTAAAATAAATTAGCTCTTGAATATTTTTGCAAATGCTGCATTTATATAGCCATATCTCATTTTGGAAGTAATTGCTTTGTTCCTAGTTGTTAAAGAACTGAAGAGATACTTTGATATGTACGAATTTATAGATTTATCTATATATATACATTGCTAATATATCCAATGAAAATAATTGCATTCTCATTGCATTGGTAATGTGTCCGTCATTGATATAAAGTCCATAACAGTTAAAAAAAACTATCTACAGCATAGCGCGAGCCATTTATCTAACAAAAATTAATGTTGTTTATTAATTGGTAATTGATAGATTAGTTTTCTAGCAAATGAAATAGTGTGATATTAAAATCACAATGAAATGTTAAATGGTTCACCTCTTCTGTTTTTATCATGCTTATAATTATGTATAACATGGAAATATCCTATACCAACAAAAGCATAAAACGCAATTAAAAAAAATGAAAAATGAAAGAAATCATAATATAAAAAAATGAAATCAAAGTAATCACTATTTATAAAAAATACAAATATAATTATTATTAGATAAATGTCAACTTTTAAAAATAATTTAAAAAATGTGTTTACAATGTTTATTTGACTAATTTTATGGAATTAAGTAAAAATGTATTTATATATTTTTATTATTAACAAATCAGAATGCATGTACTATTAAAATAAAATTATTTAGTTTAGCATATTAAATTGAGAATGTATATTCTTTTTATATAATGTACTTGTTAATATATAATAATTTTTAAAAAATATATGTACATTATTATGTAGTAAAATAAAAATATTAACAAAAAATATAAAATTTGAAGATAGAATTTATGAAATTAATAACAAAAAATATTAATACATATATGTAAACGAGAAGTCAAAGGAATATTTTTATCTTTTATTTTAATGAAAAAGATATATACTTATTATTAAGTCAAATGTTGCATTTCAAATTTGAGTAGTTTTATCATTTTATATTCTCAAAACTAATTTTCACCTTTGAAATATTACAGTTATGTTAGTTGAAATCAATAAAAAAAATTTGAATGGATTTAGAAGCATCTATTCTTAGCTATAGATTATCTTAACTCAAGAACATTATCTCAATTATTAATTAAAAGCGCATGTCACTTTATAAAAATCTTTAAAGCCTTAGTTTTGATATAAAAAAAATACTAAAATTACCCTAAAGTTTAAGTTTTGACATAAAGGTATTAACACAACCTAAGGACTCAGTTTTGAATTAAAAAAAGCTAAAGTGATCCTAAAGTTCAATTTTGACATGAAAGTGCTAAAAGACTTTAAGAACTCGGTTTTGACATGAAAAATATCAAAATGACCCTAAAGGTTTAATTTTTACATGAAAGTGCTAACATGACACTAAAGGCTCGCTTTTAACCTAATAGATTCAAAATAACCAAACGGACTTGGTTTTGACCTCAGGTGGCCAAATGACAGAAAACTCAATACATGTTTGACTTGAAAATTACTAAAATTTCCCTTTATATTGAGACAAAAATATCTATAGAAATGTGCCTTGATCAAAATTATCAAAATACTCTTTAGGTTCAACAAAGGGTTAAAATACATAAAAGTTTAATTTTCCTTTTTTTTTTCAAATCCAAACGTGAAAAAATAACATGGACAAATCTAGGCTTAGATAACCTAATCCCATTTTAGAAAGCTTTAAACATGAACACAATATCAATAACATGAACTAATCATGTAAAAAAGCATAATAATGACAAAAATAATATATCTAAATGAATATTGTAACATAGCAATAAGAATAAATATCATAAATTAGCTCAAGTTTGACCACTTAAAAGGTCTAGAATTTCTTAGCTCAAACCACCACCTAAGGTAAAACTTAGGATCATCAAACTCAAAGTAGGATATTAAAGTAAATAAAACGATAATGAAAGTTAACTAAACATAATAATAATGTGAACATAAAGCAAGTGCAATATTAATGGAATTCAGGTAAACATAATAATAACATGAACATAAAATAACAAGAACATAAAATGAAATAGTTTAGAAAAACTTAGCTAAGACCATTATCTAAATTGGAACTTAGGATCATCAAACTCAAAATAACAATGATTAAATATAACAAGAATAAAAATGAAATATAAACATGAACATAATAATAACATAAATATAAACATGAACTGAAATAACAAAGTATAACCTAAATAATATAGATAACTCAAAGTTTAGCCTTCAAAAAGGTTTATACAACCTTGGGCCAAAGTAGCACTTAAGTTTCAACTTAGATCATCAAGCTCAAAATATAAAAGAAAAATGAAAAAAATCACAGTAACTTGGAAAATAAAATAAAAATAAGAAAATGATAAAAGAAAAAGAATGAGAAGAAGAGAGAAAATAAAAACTAGATAGCTACTTACCATGAATGGAATCAAAAGAAAAGGTCACTTTTTTCCCTTTTTCCCTTTTTATTAAACTTAGAGGTTTACGAATGGTATCTAAAATAGATAGATTTTGAATAAGATGGTGAGAGAGGCCAAGCTCTCCCTTAAATAGCCAAGGGAAGATTGGCTAAAAAGTCAAGCGCAAATCCTATTGGTTCCCAAAAGGTTTGAAAAGTCTTCCTTGAATCTTATTGGTTCCCAACATGGTTACTTTCATTTGGATGAAAAGAATAAAATAATTCAATAAAAATCTCATATGTAAAGGTTTAATTAAAAATTCTATATATAAAAAGTCCAATTGAAATGTTATATGTGAAAGTGTAATTAAAAATTCTATGTAAAAAGTCTAATTAAAGATTTTATATATAAAAGTTTAATTAAATATTTTATATGTAAAAAATTTAATTAAAAATTCTATATATAAAAATTTAAATAAAACCTCTAAATGAAAATTCAATATGTGAATGTCTAAATTAAAAACTCTAAATTTCAAAGATCTAATTGAAAATTCTTTGTGTAAAAGTTTGATTAAAAATTCTATATGCAAAAAGTCTAATCATATATAAAAGTTTAATTGAAAATTGTATAAATCCTAGTTAAAGTAATAACGAAAATTAAAGTTGTATTTGATTTCTTACAATGGAAAAGATTAATTCCATTGATTTGGGGTAAAATGAAATTTCTATTAAAATTTATTTAAATTCTAAAAGTCTAGTTAAATCCTATTTGGTAATACTCATAATTTAAAACTCAATACGTGAAAATTTATCCTACGTATTTAGGTTTATTTTGATGTTTCCAATCAATTTTGATTGAAGTTACCTTTTTTCAATTTTTACCATTTTTGAGTTTTCCGATCAATTTTTCCTCGACTACATCTAGTTTGACTTGTTTGACCAAATATGATTCAGTTTGATCTTGGTTAACCAAGTTGATCTAGGTCTAACAAAATTGACCTGACTTGATCTTTTGAGCCCTTTGTCCTATTCATGATCAGTTGGGACTTTGGAACCCTTATGAGATTTTGGAAATATTTTAGATCTCAAAAGGATATGGTTTGAGAGAATGAGGGAGAAGTGTTTTTACCGGAAGTTTGGGATCAGGCATGGTTTATTCTAAAAGTCTAAAAAAAATTAGGTGTCTATAATTTTCGTAACTAACATAAAGCCACATTATTACACTTTAGCATGTAATTGGCTTGATTATAATGACATGCATACACACATACGTACATACATACATACATACATACATAAACATACATTAGATATGCTTAATAAAATAAATTTCAAAAAGTTAAAACTATAAATAAATATTCTTTAAGCCAATAAAAACATTTTATAGCACATTTTTTTGAACTTTTTTGTTATTTTTTATAGCTTTTGAATTAAATTAAATATAAAATGATAATATTGTACTTTTCTAAAATATAGATTGGTAAATTTGATCAATCATTTTAATTCAAATAGCAAATTTGAATTTTATCTTATGTTCTCATATGACATTACCATCAAAGGCATTTTAGATATTCCCTAATATTTTTTTTCAAATGAATTCTCAAGTGTACTTTTTACATAATAGGTGGAACTTTATCTTATTCGGTTTTTTAGGTATTTTAAAGTGGATAAATACAAAATTAAGTCATACACACTAGAGATAAGATTTTGCATGGTTTGGAGAAAATCCTTTTATGTCCATAGATAAAAGAGAAATATCCACTTTAAACGTAGAGATTACAAAGAGTTCAAAACACCTAATAAACAAAAACAAAACTTAAGCCCTTAAGCAAACCTAGTTTTTATGCTCCCTTGTGTTTAGGCACATATAATACTTTTTATCTCATTAATTTGGTGTTTTACCAAACTCTTTCCTGTATCCCTATAAACCCATCTTCGATGTAAAGATCTCATAAGGATTATATCTCTTTCATAATTCTAAAAGTTAGCACTCATTCTATATTTATAAAGCTAATTACTTGATTCTTAAGAAATCTTATTCATCAAGTTTTTTTCTTATTAAAAATATTTACTTAACTACTAAGTAATATCTAACCAATAGAAGTAAATGAGAATTTGAGCTGATTCTCAATTAGAATTTGGTTCTAATACCTATGAATCTCCAACTCGACGCAAATTCCACCAAAACATTTGCTTTTAAGTAATCTTATAATGTCGTATGGCTTTAGAGATCATTAATGGACACCATTGAATCAATTGGGAATAGCTCCACTTGCAACTAACACTTCGTTGTAGAAATTCTCTTCTTTCAAGTCTCCAATCTCATGATCACAATATGCAATAAAAAATTCCTTGAAATTGAACAATCATCACTACATCACTATTCATGATCTCATCATAATGATTTTCGAACCATAACTTTAATAATAGTTATTAAGAATTTTAAAGTGATCGACATAAAATTAAGTCATACACACAAGTGACGAGATTTCCTACGTCCATGGATGAAAGAAAAAAATCTACTATAAACGTAGAGATTACAAAGAGTTTAAAACATTTAATAAATAAACACTAAACTCGAGTTTTAAAATAAACCAAGTTTCTATGCTCATTTGTGTTTAAACAAAAGCAATACCCCATTAACTTGATGTTTTACCGTACTCTTCCCTGCATCACGGTAAACTCATTTTCGATCTAGAAATCCCATAAATATTACATCTCTCTTAATTTTAAAGATTAACACCCACTCTACAAAGCCAATTACTTGATTCACAAGAAATTTATTCACCAATATTTATTTTAAAATAAACCAAGTTTCTATGCTCATTTGTGTTTAAACAAAAGCAATAACCCATTAACCTGATGTTTTACCGTACTCTTCCTTGCATCACGGTAAACTCATTTTCGATGTAGAAATCCCATAAATATTACATCTCTCTTAATTTTAAAGATTAACACCCACTCTACAAAGCTAATTACTTGATTCACAAGAAATTTATTCACCAATATTTATTTTCTACCAAGAAATTTACTTAATTACCAAGTAATATCTAGAATTACACCAGAATTTAAGCTAATTCCCAATTAGAATTTGGGTCAAATACCTAACATTTTTTTTTACAAAAAGATCAAAGTCTTGGGATCGAGAAAGGTTATATATGTAGAATTCTAACTTTCAACTTATTGACTAAAATCTCTTATAAATAACTGCATGGACAATTTGAGCTAAACTTTAAATTTAGAAACTTTATCTAATGGGTTATTAGCTCATGTTCTTAGATTTAAACAGTTAAATATGCATAAAATTAACATAAATCAAAACAAAAATATTAGAGTTCAATTACTTTTCAAAAATCAAAGCAATAAGATACTTTCCTTAAGCTTCTTATCAAGTTAAAAGTTTTGTATTCAATTTTATCTTGAAAAATAATATTTCCTAGTCATTTCTATTTCGATTTCTATTTCTATCTTATTATTTTAAATAAAAAGGAAGAATAATAGCAGTTTAGTAACATTCACCATTTATCTTGATACCTAATAAAATATATTCTAGAGTAAAAGGTACATGATATTTTAATATACTATTTTGTCTCTTTTTCATTTATTTATCAAAGAAAGAATTATAAAGCAAATGGTGAGGTAATTTACAGTCCGAGTTACTAAATTTGGTATTAATTTTTATATAATTGATAAACTTTTAATTTCATCAAATTACATCACTAAACTTTTATTATTAATAAATTAAGTAACTTAAGCTAAAGTAATTCTCGCTATGCATATCTGATTTATTTTTTACTTCCTCATCAAGATGATTTTTGGAAAATATATGCTACTTATGCATATTAAGTCATATTTTATTATAATTATTTATTGGAGTCAGTGTGACTCAGTTTATGAATAATAAAAATTCAACGATGTAATTTGATAAAATTAAAAATTTACATCTTACATAATTAATGCTAAGTACATTGATCTAAAATGTAAATTATTTCAAATTGTACCAAAATTTATAAGAAAAGTGTCATTGTTTGCGTTTCACAATGATGAGCATGACCATTTCATAGTTGAAGAAACGATTGACTTACTTTGGGCAAAAGATCTTTTAGATATTTACTTGTTCTTTTGTCGAGGGAAATAAATGAATAATGATAGAATAAAAATTAAAACTTAGCAGTAAAAGTGAGCTCTAATTGAATAAATGACTAGATCGACCTTATTCTGTTTATTTGATTTGATTTAGTTGGTTTCATTAAATTTTTGTTAGGTAAATAGATTAATATAAATTTATTCGGGCTGTTTTTTTTTTAATTTTCAAATTAAATTATTCAAATAAATACACTTAATTAAAAAATAAATAAATTATATATTTAAGTTATATTAATCATATTTAATCTAATTATCCAATCCAACCTGTTGATGTAAGGATTATCGTACTGCGCCCGCTATGAGGTATTATCCATTTTGGAGCAGTGCACAAACTGTCATCACGATTTTGTACTTTGAGAAAATGCGCTTCGATAGGGGAAGGATGGCCCTTGCTTTGTAAGCCACAGTCTACACCCTTGCTTGGAGATGTTGGGTAGGAATCCTGCAAAATAGCAAAGATCAAAGAGGTTCGAAGTTGGACTCCGAGAGGACGCTCTGATGCTTAAGTCAATAAAGGATACTATGAATAAAGAACAATGAAAGAATGAAGGGATCATACTTTATATGGGTCTTGATGGAAGTTCCATTTATTTTGAGATTCCTAGGTGAATAGAGGTATAATGGTAATCAAACTTGTCCAGTAGTGTAGAGATGAAAGTTATGCAACTATGTCCCAATGCTTATCCCTTGGAGGGATCATACTTCTTGACAAGGCGATGAGGGGATATAACATAACTCATATATTTAATTTTATAAATTCAAAATAAAATCTAAAAGACATAACCAATCCAATGGAAACACTTAATTCCATTTATTTTAGGTCTTGTATAAAGTTGAATAGGTTGGATTTATTTTTTAAAGTTCCTTGATTTTTTTTTTAAATTTTTAAGTTGAATAATTTATTCGACTTATAAAAATTAAATCAACCAAATACTAACAGTTAGGCCATGGGCAGCGGTTCACTCATGCAATAAAAAGAAGCGTATCATGGTTTTAGCAAAATCGATAAATCTGCGAGAAATAATAAAATACTAAAAAAACTTTTGAGAAAATGAAGTAACCATTTTATAAATAAAGGTGATAATTGGACAGATTTAGATAAGTTTGAATCGGGTTATTTTAGGTTTTAATTTCTTTAGATTCAGGCTGAATCGAATTCGAATTTATTCGAATTCGAGTCAATTCAAGTTTTGGCCAATTTGGATTCAGGTTTATTCAAGTTCAGGTTCAGATTCTAGTACGTTTTACATGATTTTTTATTTTATGTTAAATGTAATCACTTTTACATAGTTTTGAATTCTGAGTCTAGACCTAAATTTGGCCTAGTTTGGTTCGAAATAATCTTAGTTCGGTTCCATAGGCCGAATCACGGTCCAAAAAAATTTTGAATTCTAAGTACAGGGCCTAATTTGGCCTACCCGACCCATGTAAGTACAAATCATTATTCATAATATTAAAAAATTATTTTTTTATTAATATTTACACATTTTATAAGTAAATTTAAATAAAAATATATTATTTTATTTAAAAAATACTATTTCCATTCGAGTCGGCTTAAAATTTAAAATCTGAGTCTCGAGCCTGATTGTGTCGGGCTTATTAGGTCAGGCAAGCTGTCCAGCCTATGGATAGGTCAGTTCTTAGTCTAATATGTGATTTTTTTTCATTTTTGATATGATATTATCTATTATGACTTTTATATTTTTTTAATTTATCTTATTACTTTGTTATACTATTATTAGACTTTAATTATCATTACTTGATAATAATAATAATAATAATAATAATAATAATAATAATAATAATAATAATAATATTCAAAGAAGTATACATAAACTCTCAATATTTAATTAGTTTAACTAATTAAATTAAAGAAAATATGATAAATTGATGATATACTTTATTGACA